>WFMF01000017.1:799773-1074478 GCA_011033025.1 Beroe forskalii | reverse complement strand
AAGTATCAAAATTAAGTGGATCACCAGTAGGCAATTGGCCACCACAAATCAGCCGAGGGTTGGTACTTAGTAGGATTTCATAGGGAGATGAACATGACGTGGTCAAATGAGGGGTTATTTGGGTTACTAACCCCGTATGGGGTAAGTAGGAGGTCGGTTGAGTTTCACCAGTGGCTCAGTAGGATAATTTCCCACAGGGATCTCGCGATGTTCCACCGAAGGGCATGATCTTGAGGCCAAATTCCAAAAGAACAGATCATGAAGGACAAAATAAGGAACCTTTTCATAATTTAGGTGACATCGCTAGGCACAATTTGTATAGCCCTCAGTGTGCTTTACCGAATAATACCCAGATATTGAACTTGAAAAGTGAAAAGAACTTTTGTCTGTCCGAGATAGAGTGCTCTGATCAAAAGCTTGATCGCATACCCCGTCAGATATCATGAAAGTAGTCTAAAGTAGCTCATATAATCATGATTATGGTATTTTGTGTCTTGTGAATGGGTTAAAAAGACCGGAAATTATCAATTTTGAAGGCCATAATCAATTGGTTTTAAATCTGGAATATTTCAATTTTGAAGGCCATTTAAGGCCATTTAAGGCCATATTTTCTAGGGCCATTTTGCGATTTTGAATATGTCGATGGCCTAAAATGGCGTTGGCCCCCCCCCTAGTTAATGCTCTCACTCCCTTGCGATACACCGGTGTATACATATTACGTTATCTTGTTTTCGTTTCATGTGTCCACTTTAGTCGTTATATGAGCCGCGCATGCACGTGCCAGTAAAACCTGAAGACCACTTGCTCGCACTCCATTACAATACATCAGTGTATACATATTATGTTATCTTGTTTTGGTTTAATGAGTTTATGTATACTCAGCAGTCGTTATATGAGCCGCGCACGCACGTGCCACATTCCACAAGGACCACTTACCCTCACTACTTGTATAAATAACGATACACGAGCATATACAAATTTATTCTCTTGTTTTGGTGTTTTGTATACTTGTTGTACACGTTGGTCGTTGGTGAAATTTCGCTTGTTTGAATCATGATTCCCTTCTTACATCTTTACATGTAATTGTAATTCAAAACAAATGCCACCGCCTGCAATTTGCCGAAACATTTGCGTCCGTTACGGCGTTACACACTTACACAGATATGTCCTTTCTATTTTGTTGTTGTACATTTCAATCGACAATCACTTTATATAGTACCTTGTTGAATCAAAAGATACGATCAAAGTTTATGAATATTCCGGACTTGCGTTTTTATTCATACTTTCTTGGGCAAATTCAAATATATACATAGCCACTCTTCACCATCTAAATCTAAAATTCTCGGCCACTTCGAAGCTTGATATTTTCAAGATTCAATTTCAGGCGCTCTAGTTTAAAGGATTTTTATATCCATATAAAGGCTTCTAAATTTGCTTTCTTATTGGAAACCAGTGTAAATATCTGCCCGTTTCTCACGTTATATAATAGATTAATCAAACACCCTTTAGGATACGTTTATATCAATTATCACACTCGCCTTCGGCTCGAGTGATAATTGGAATTATTGCACTCGCCTTCGGCTTGAGCAATAATTCGAATTATTGCACTCGCCTTCGGCTCGAGCAATAATTCGAATTATCACACTCGCTTCGCTCCTGTGATAATTCATATAAACGTATCCTAAGGGTGTTTGATTATCCTATATTATGTAACTTAATGAGTTTAACATTAAGTATGTTGAAAAAGTTTGAAACTCATCCATTTTAAGAAAATTGACTTCGCCTACATTATACAAACACAATAAAATATTCTTATAATGATATATACTAGAAACAAAGACTATCCTAGCTTCAAGTGCTGGTACACTTAAAGGAAGCAATAAGCCTCCAGCCTTGCGACCTTGCGTTTCGCCAGCACTTGTAAGCCTACCCTCACTGGGTAGGAGGTCATCTGAAGGCGTGGGCTAAGTCAAAATCAAAGAAATTTTACCCCTGATCACTTTGTTAGAATTTTCTAATGTCCTAATGTTATACAATTCCCCTACACCCTGATCAGTTGCCTCAACATTCAGTTGAGAAAGTTTCATCAAAGACTCCAACCATAACTGTGGTTGGTCTGACAAGAGAATATGGAAAAGATGAACTTTTAGATATGATAACAAAGCAAAACAGTGGTATTAAGGCCCTTTTTGAATCAGATTTATCAATGGAAGACAGAAAATTTGACATTGTGGCAGTCATTCCTCTTAGATCTAAACCATCTCATTATAAGGCTATCATTCGTGTCAGTAATGTCATAAGGTCAGTTTTATCAAAACAATCAGATAAGGTCTATATTGGATCTCAGCCTGTCTGCAAGATTTATGATAACTTTTATGTTTTGCGATGCTATAACTGTCAGAAATTTGGGCATCACAGCAAGGACTGTGATAGTGCAGCAACATGTGGTCATTGTGCTGGCACACATGAAACAAGGAATTGTTCTGTAAAGGCTGATCCACTAACATCATCATGTGTTAACTGTGTTCATGCTGGAAATGCAGAGCATAAACATGCTGCAAATGACCCCAACTGCCCTCAACTTGTTGAACATCAGACAAAATTAAAGAAGACCATTCCTTTTTATCAACGAACATAGTCAGAGCTAACATTAATGGTAAAACTGTGAATGGGCTGAACTTCATGCTTTTTAACCCTAGATCCATTGTTGGGAAGATTGATAAAGTAATGATGGAGATGAATGATAGAAATGTAGACATTGCAGCAATTTGTGAAACCTGGTTAAAAGATAAAAACTCACCAACTACTGCTATTATCAAAAGTCATGGCTATGCAATTCTTCATAATTATAGGAAAGATCGTCCTGGAGGAGGTACTGCTCTTATATATAAAGCCTCAATGTCCCTGACACCTGTACTTTATCAAAAATCAACCAATACTTTTGAGTTTGTCATTGCCTCATTAAAATCTGTGAATGGGACCAAAATCATGTTTTTGGTTGTGTATAGACCTGGGAATATGTGTACCGCATTTAATAATGAGCTTGATAAACTCATTTCAGATCTTTTATTGAAGTGTGATTGTCTTGTCCTTGCAGGTGATCTTAATCTTCATTTTGACAACTCAGAGAAAAAGCTTGATAAGCAAGCATTACAAATGCTTGAATCTTGTGGTATGAAGCGATATGTCTTTGAGCCTACACATATCAGATATTCATCTTTTCACTGCATGACCAAATGCAATAAACAGAAATTACAGTGGATTCTAGAAATACATTACTTTCAGATCATTTTCCTGTTTACTGTGTCCTCAGCATCACATATGAGAGTAAATACACCAAGACAATCACATACAGAAAGACTAAGGACATAGACTCTGAAAAGTTCAATGATTCTTTCAAGATTATTTTAGAAAACCTTCTGAACAATCCTGGTGCTAGCTTTGGAGAATCTGTTGAATATCTCTTCAAGGGTACCAGAGAATTACTGGATGATTTAGCTCCTATTACCACTAAGAATATATCCACAGTCAATCAGGCTCCATGGTTTGATACTGAATATAGGCAACTTAGGAAATTAAGAAGAAAGGCTGAAGGAAAGAAATCAAAATCTATCTCGAATTTGATTTTATATAAAGAACTCTGTCAGAAATGCACTGAGATGGCCAACTGCAAGAAAAAAGCATACTTCTCCAACATGATTCAGAAGTCTGACAATAATCCCAGAACTCTTTATAAGTTGGTTAACAAGGAGCTTGATAAAAAGCAAGCGAAGCCCTTGCCTAGCAGTACTGACAATCTCTTTGAGATGGCCCAAAGATTTAATACCTTCTTTCAGGACAAGATTGACAAAATAAGATCAGGCATGGAAGCTAATCCCCCAAGGACACCTGATGATATTCCTCAGATGAAGCTATTGCATGAATTCAAACCTACAACTATTGAAGAAGTGAAGGAAATCATCAATGAGTGTGGATTGAAATGTGCCCCTGATGACCTCCTTCCATACTCACTCTTCAAGGATAATATTGATATACTGATTCCTGTGCTTGTTCATCTGGTAAATATATCTCTTCTGACTGGCAGTATGGATGGGGTGAAGAGAGCTGATGTCATACCTCTTCTTAAAGATGAATCATCAGATCCTAACAACTTGAAGAATTTTAGACCTGTGTCAAATCTGACATTCTTAGGAAAGCTCATTGAGAGGGTTGTGCTTCAGCGTTTAAATGAACATTTAAGTTTCAACGACCTAAATTGCCCTCAGCAGTCTGCATATAAGAAGCATCATAGCACTGAAACCTTGCTTATCAGGATATGGAATGATTTGTTGGTGGCTAGTGATGAGAAGATTTGTACAGTTGTGATGATGTTAGACTTATCAGCTGCATTCGACACTGTTGATCACAACCTATTGTTAAATATATTGAAACATGAGATATGTTTGAGAGGCACAGTTCTCTTGTGGTTCCGAAGTTTCTTAACTGGGAGAACTCAACGTAGATACTAAAAGCAGGAACTAGCGAAACCACCCCGAAACAAGCCGAAACAAGCGGAACGACCCGAAACCACCCCGAACCAACCCAAAAACCTTCCGAAACAAGCCGAAACAAGGCGAAACGAGCCGAAACAACCCGAAAGAGCCCGAAACAAGCGAAACAAGCGAAACAAGGAATAATTCCGAAATGGCAACCCTGAAACAACCCGAAACAAGCAGTTTTGTACATTTTCCACTTGTTTCGGCTTTGTTTCGGCTTGTTTCAGCTTGTTTCGGGTTGTTTGGCTGTTCCAGTTTTAGTAAAATTTGCTTGATTCAGCGGTTGTTTTCGGGTTGTTTCGTGTTTGCCATATCAAGCGAAACAAGGCGAAACAAGCGAACCAACCCGGAAACAAGGCGAATCAACCTGAAACAAACGGAAATGCAAAATGACTTTGAGCATCTATATCTCAGCTCACGAAAGTTGCTCCATCTTTTCCAGACGTATTAATGTTCTTTCTCAATCACATATCAAAGAGTAAAAGTTTCAAGTCGTCCCAATTTAAGGGAAGGTGTAGTGGCCCTTAAAACGTAAATTTGAGCCGCGCAAAAAAGTCGAAAATTTGGCTAAGTCCAATTTCAGGCCGAATTCCATAAGTGCAGGGCTGTTGTGCTACATAATAGTGACTGAATCAACATTTTGATTTACTTGGTACTTGAATAGAACAAGAAATGGCACATGGAAATGAAGTGCACGTGAGTTCACGTGGACGTTTTGTAGAAATTAGGCAAATTTGAAATTTGAGTCTTAAGGCCGAATTTTCGAATTGATTTGATTGAAACAAATCACAATGCAATAGACAAATATGATTCCAGGTCCATATGACAAATTTTGCACGTGAGTTCACGTGGAAGTTTTGTAGAAATTAGGGAAATTACTATTTCAACGATTTTAACAAATTCGAATGCTTAATAACGTTTGTTTAGATCATAATAACCTCTTACAATTAAAAAACGGCGCCCCTGTGACTCTGTGAGGGGGTTGCTATGACGACCGCTTGCGGTTTTGTCTGTGGTATTTAATTTAAGTTTGTTTTGTAGAATTCAGGACACACTTCTAAATAAAGTAAACGACTGATATATTGAAAATATACACAATGATGCAACATTACATATCCCTAGCTATGCTTTTGCATTAAAACAAGTCCCTTTCTGGTCCCTTTATTGACTCCCATTGCAGTTGATTGTATGAGCGTGGGGCTGTTGTCATCTCCTTTATCTCCTTTATTTCTCCCTGACTTGTCTCTTCTATAGTTTTCCCTTAGTTCAGCTGAATCTTCTCCCCTGTCACACTGCTAATTCGTTGCATCTTGAGGATTCCTTTAGTGACGAGCAATGGTTTAGATCCCCAGAAACAGTAATGCCGATAGTACTCAGTTCGTTTAGCCCAAATAAACGCCACTAAAAGACTCCTATAGTTACCCACACTCTCCATAGCCAGGTATCCGACTAGCTTATCCTATCCTGTCACGTCAATTATTTCTCCTCTTGACTGCTACTGAATTAGCAGTCCTAGACGTAGTACTATACCCCGCGCACGAGAAATAGGCGGGTAGGATGACGTCATTATCATATCATGATGTAGTGAGTTGATGACGTTGAACCGCCTATTTCTCGCGCGCGGCGTATAGAGCTGGCTGAGTAGTAAACCGCATCTTGCTCCTGATGCTCTTTCTTGATTTCCTTGGGTTTCTCTTCAGTTTTGGTCTGAGTCCCAATATCGCGCTTAAATCTTCGTGGATTCGGTTCTCCCCACGACTTACACTTTATTATGTTGCAGACGAAATTTCGCCCATCCACAGCAGGAGCATACGAAATCACCCGGCGAAAATATATCATGCTAGTAGACTCACAAATTCTCTATTTTTCATCCTCACTTTCTGTGTTCTCATCACAAGACGTATATTACTGCTACTAGCAGAGAAAAATACCACTTCTTCCTCAGGCTCTTCCTTTTTAATTTCTTGGACGTTCTCTTCTTCAGTTTTAGTATAATTATCTCGCTTAAATCTTAGGGGGTTCATTTCCAGTTGCTTCAGTAGGGTTATACTCAAGAGTCGCATTGTTTCAATTGATCTGAGCAAATTTTGATTTTCCTCTAACTTTTGCGAACTCGTTTAGTGATACAAGGGATTATTATTCAAAAATATTTTCAATGATCGACATCATCTTTTAAATTTTAAATTTCAGAACTGAAGATGATGTCGATCATTGAAAATATTTTTGAATAATAATCCCTTGTTTCACTAAACGAGTTCGCAAAAGTTAGAGGAAAATCAAAATTTGCTCAGATCAATTGGATTCATTTCCCCACATGATTTACAGAGCATGTTTCGTGCAAAGTTAGCCCACCCACATAGGGAACATATGTAGTCACCGGGTGAGAATTGGCTCCTTCTACTGATTGATTGTCTTCCCTGTGCGAACACCGGCTCTTGATACGTCCTTGGGTGCCACGAGGGCTGATAAGACCAGTGCCCTCTTTGATAGGGCCTTTCTCGGTAACCACTCATGTTACCGCTCATTTGATTACTCATGCTACCCCATCTCATATTATCTTCGTATTGATTGTTTGGCCTTCTGAATGATTCTCCCTTTTCCTTCTTATGCTTGCCAGACAACTTCTTAGAAATGGGTTCCTGTCCTTCCATAGCTAAATAGGAAACCGATAGCTAACCATGTAAGAACCTTGATGTCGTTCATTTCTCTCCTGCTTCTGTCTGCGTGCTGTGATTGCATTTAAATCTCAGAGGGTTGGGCTCTCCACAAGATTTACACTTGATGTTGCGGGAGAAGTTCGCCCAAAACTGGCTTCTTCGATTCATTGTTTGCCTTTCACTTTCAGGTACAGGCTCCTCGTACACTCTAGGGTGCCATGATGGCTGGTAGGCCCTATGCTATGCCCAGTCCGGTAGGGCCTTCTCCTGTGTCTCCTCATGTTACCTTCCTCTCTGTACTGATTGTCTGGTTTTCTGATAGATTCTCTGGGTACCCTTTTATGTTTCCCTGTTTTCTTCCTAGAGGGAGATGTCTCTCCTTCCATGGCTATGTAGATATTATAATTAGGAAACAACCGGTTAACCGAACCATGTTAACCTGACATGTCTCTCTTCTGTAGTTTTCCCTTAGTTCAGCTGAATCTTCTCCCCTGTCACACTGCTGTGTCGTTGTATCTTGGTGATTCCCTTAGTCCCGAGCAATGATGTACTTCTCCACAAACAACAACACAAATTAAACCGAGAGACAGCACAACCTTGCTGCGTGAAGACTGTTCAATCCATAGCCAATGCTCACAGCTATTGGAACGTGCTTCGTTTTGATTGGTCCTCAAGTCAAGTTACTTTGTTTGTCGCTCTGTGATTGGTCCCCGTAACTGCAGTGTCTCAATACTATTGGTCCTCTCACATAGAAATATAAACTATAGTTATAGCTGTGTAAGAAAATTTATATTGAATAGTAATGCTATTGTACAATGCTATTGTACAATGCTATTGTAAATAAATAATAAAAGGACATTGTCAGAACCACCGTGGGTTTCCAAACAAACAATATTGTAAACTTTCAAACATCGGTAACAATGAGTTTGCTCAATTGTTGACTTTGATTAATCAATTGTTATTACAGCTATTCAAAAGCTCTGAACGCATAGCAAAACTGGCGTACAAATATTATAATAACTAACTCTACTATAACT
The DNA here is from genome assembly GCA_011033025.1 of Beroe forskalii. Lineage (NCBI taxonomy): Eukaryota > Metazoa > Ctenophora > Nuda > Beroida > Beroidae > Beroe > Beroe forskalii. The sequence continues at coordinate 1,066,249 of WFMF01000017.1, read as the reverse complement.
TAACATTCCTCTAAAACTCGAAACTTCAAAATATTGAATTTTAGAGTCCTCTAAGAAATGAATAACTGGTATAACTTGGTATCATATTTGAGACATGTCTCACTGACCCTCCCTTTCAGGAATGAATAACTGGGTGCTGAACACCGGTATCATATTTGAGACATGTCTCGCTGCCTTCATGTGCTACACTCCCGGTCTCGACAAAGCCCTTAGGGTCTTCCCCCTTAGGTAAGATCGGGCACCGAATTGAAACTTAGTAGTTATGTTCTAGAGATTTGATCATTAAGGCCTAATAATTGAAAATATGAGCCTTTGAAATTTTAAATTGTCATTTTAAACCAGTTTTTGGACAGGAGCCAGCATTGAAAATCCATATTTCCAGGTTTTGGTGGTGGTTGCCTGCTCTTCCCTTCTCTGCTCTGATATGGGTTTACGATGAGTGCCGTAGGTACATCCTCAGAAAGTATCCTGGAGGTATGGGCCACTTTATCTCTTTTATTTTTATTATAATATTATTGTTTACAGTCGCAGTTCGAACTGCAGTTTGCGCGTCTTTTGTGTGTGCGACGTTTAGACATGAATAACATATCTCTACGCCGCACACACGTAAAGACGCGCAAACAGCAAATCGAAATGTCACCGTTATTGCCCGCTTTCGGCATCTTATCCGGGCCCTTATAGGTTCTCAATCAGAAGACATGTCCATGATCGATGGCTATATTTCTTCCCAGAACAGAGAACTATCAGAAGTTCTAGAAGTAGGCAGTAGCACCTCATTTTTCATTTTTTGATAGAACAGATTATTTTTTAAAGTATCCCAGTATTTTAACCACTCCCTATTTTTCAGGTTGGGTCGAAAGGGAAACCTACTACTAACCCTCGCTTCTCTTAGCTCTACAATTCAATCTCACCTACTTGAGCTTTGGAGTTACCAAGAGAGCCTCATAATAATAATAATATACGAGAGACACATAATCTATATATGATGAAGTTTTATAACCCGCATTTACGTTTTACACGCAAAAATTTTAAAATTGTAATTATTATGATAATTATTTTCGAATGATCACACCCACTGGATAACATATACATGAGTGCCACACCCACGTCATATTCGAATCAAATTCCACTTCACAAATATTCAAATTCCACGATCCACATAAATTCCATATTTCCATATCTGATAATTTTGATGTGTTTATTTTCACTTACATGTACGTGCCCATAATAAGTGAACCTAATAATAGTGATGTATGAAATACTTGCAAGCATTGACCCAGGTGTCTCGACCTTTTCATTACGCCGCACCTGGGTGCTTTTTTGCTGCACAGTTCACGTGACAGCGCGCAAAGTACTTTGTATTAAAAAAGCATCCAAGCGCGGCGTAATACGCCGCGCCTATAAAGGTCGAGACAACACGGTGACGCCGTTATTGTTTTGCTGCTTTGTTCGAGCTTCCTTGATCATTGATCAATCATGTTAGATTGATCAATCATGTTAGATTGATCAATCATGTTAGATTGATCAATCGTACTATGTAAGATTGATCAATCATATGATCATCTTGATTAATTATATGATCATTGATCAATCATGTAAGATTGATCAATCATATGTAAGATTGATCAATCACGAGCATCTTGATTACTTATATGATCATTGATGATCAATCATATGTAAGATTGATCAATCATATGTAAGATTGATCAATTATACACTGAGCAATCGTCGAGTTGTGTAGCTTATTTGAGGGTTACTATATATAATTTGTTACTTTGAGGACTGATTAAAATGTCGTATGTTAAACTCCACTTAAAGACCTTCATCTTTTGGGACTTCCCTCACAACACATTCCTTTAACTTTATTTCGGTAACGACATTCTTACTTTCGCTGTAAAAAAAACATCATAATCATATTGTGATAGAACGTAAATTTAATCAACAAATTTCTTGATTTATAATGATTACTTCAGTAGCTGAGGGCAAGGTCGTGTACCCATCATTGTCGAGAAGGTTTCTCGACGGTTTTCGGCACTTTAGACCATGCTGAAGAAAACGTACTTGCTGCCGTTCGATGAATCGACGTCCTGAGGGGTGATATGGCCACGCCCATTTTTGCCCTCTGACGGTATTATGATACATGATTATCTCGACTTCTGATGGTCATAGAAACTTCAGAATTGAACTAGAGTGTCTATCTCATCGAGGGGAACAACTTTTTCTCTGACAACTTTTTTGTCAGATAATTAGTTAATTGACCAATTAGCTAATTGGGCAATTTTCAAAAATCCTAAAAAACTTTTTATGGCTAAAAATGATCACAATAACCTAAAACGTGGAAAAAGTGGTTTTTAAGAATATTTTGAAAAAAATTTCACTTAGAAAATTTTTGGACTTAGAAAAATTTTAAGCAAAAAAACAAAATTTTCATTTTTTGCATCCTTAATTTACTTGGCCCAATAATTTTTGACTTCTAAAAGTCACTGTGATTGCTTTTTGCTGTTCTGACAGCATATTTTGACTGCTCATACTGGAAGTTTGCCCCCTTCAGAGCCGGTTTCGAGCCGAGATCAGGGTAAAGCTGTGACAACTTACCTCCCTAAATAAGCGCCTTGCTTATGATGCTTCCACTGCACTTAATTTGAAGCCAATATCAAGATATGCTGCCCCTCCTCAAGTTACTGGAAGTGTGCTCTCTTCATTACTGGTTGCAGAGCCAGGTTCACCACTGTTTACAAGCAGGTGACTGCCCCTGTACCAGACCACTCCAATCATGGTGCTCAGAGCCGCTCCCATTGTCTTCATGTGGAAGCGGGATCTGAGAGGAAAGCTGTGACAAAATGAAGCTATGGCAACTGACTGCCCCAGATAAGCGCCTTGCTTATGATGCCTCCACTGCATTTTATTTAAAGCCAAGGCCAATATAAGCTGCCCCTCCTCACTACTGGAAGTGTGCGCTCATCAGACCTGATAGCAGAGCCAGGGTCACCACTTGTGTATTGACAGGAAGTTGAGCACCCCTGTTCCTGACCACTTCAACATGTGGAAGGGGGAGCTGCCTCCCCTCCATTGCTAGGTCGCTAGGATAGCCAGACTGACCCACCAGGCTGCTCAGCCTGGAGAACCCCTGTTCCCCCGAGACATGGAACAACCATTACCCTTTCTGACTACATTTTCTCTTAAAACAACCATTGCCTCCTTCAGACCCCCCATTTTTGGGGGTGGGGGGCGACGAGATTTTCAGTTTGTCATGTTTCCTGCATGTTTTGAGACTTTCGAACGCTTATTGTCGCGTTTTTGACACTTTTGGACGCTTTTTGTGCACACTTCAACCAAAATTGACGTTTTTGTAGCCGTCCCCCTAGAAATGGGGGTCTGCAGTGAGACTCCTGACACACTGAACAGACCATAATGTTGCTGCCATACTGTACTGTAATCAAGCAGCTCAAGCTGCTCGACAGATTCTGTCGAGCAGAACTTCTGGATGAGTAGCTGATCGAGAACTCACCAATCAAGCAATCAAAGATGACGTTGCCAAGAATGGAGCCATCTTCATTCCAGCGGGTGATTTTGTACAGAGTTGGAAGAACCCTAAAGCCCCTTCTTACTGTAGTCATGGCTTCCTTCTTCTCCTACTATGCCACTACATGGATTGGGACCTCTTCTACGACACACATCCTTAGCCACGGCATGTGGAACTAGCAGAAAGCACGGCGCTTCCTGAGACTCGCAATGTATCATTGGTGAGGGCTTACACTACAGTTTCCACTCCATGGCCCTCGTCTGCTCAACTCTACCCCGTGGAATTTCCTGAAAGCCTATCCTGACAGTAGGCAATATCTTCAAATTCGGTCCGGTCATCAACAAGGCATCATCAAGGGTGCAGTCTTAAGCTGAGGGTCCCTCACACTCTGTCAGCATCACCCACTAGAAGTAGAACAATGGGAAGTGTTCAATCTTGGCGAAGTCCTGAGCTCTGATTGGTGATTTCACAATCTGGTACCTACTCATCCAGAAGATCTGCTCGGGCCTCGGCAAATATGCTTGAAGGGGGACTGTTTAAAGTGCAAGTTGCAACCCCTGGCATAAGGCCACAGCATTGTGGATTGCCAGCTCGTTATGCAAGAGAATGGAGAAGGGTTGGTAGGGAACTCAGATGTCAAGAACTGCGTGTAGAACATGAAAGAGGGACAGTTCGTCTTATCTGGGAAGAAGTCATGGATAATGATAAAAGCTTACATGTTTGTATAGGTTGGATGAGGAAAGAATTTTGGGTGCCATCCATGATCAGTGATTGTAGTCCACCATGCAGCATTGGTGTCAGGCGTCGCACAGCAGAAGGCACTGGTTGTTGTGAGAGAGAATTTAGTGAGAAATGTTGATGGGTGTTACAGGTGTTCTTCCTGCAGGACAGCCTGGCTATTCTAAGAAGCCTGGCTATTCTAAGAAGGGAGGAGGGAGCAGCCCATCTTGGCTTCATTTGGGGAGGTCAGTTTCATCTTTAGTTCCTGCTTCCACATGTAGGCAGTGGGAGCGGCTCTCTGAGCACCATGGTTGGAGTGGTCTGGTACAGGGACAGTCACCTGCTTGTAAACAGTGGTGCTCTGGGCGCCAGGGTCACCACTGTTTTACAAGCAGGTGCTCTCTTCATAACATGTTGCAGAGCCAGCTTACAACCACTTATGAAGAGAGCACACTTCCAGTAACTTGAGGAGGGGCAGCTTATCTTGATATTGGCTTCAAATTAAGTGCAGTGGAAGCATCATAAGCAAGGCGCTTATTTAGGGAGGTAAGTTGTCACAGCTTTACTCTGATCCCGGCTCGAAACCAGCTCTGAAGGGGGCAAACTTCCAGTAGGAGCAGTCAAAATATGCTGTCAGAACAGCAAAAAGCAATCACAGTGACTTTTAGAAGTCAAAAATTATTGGGCCAAGTAAATTAAGGATGCAAAAAATGAAAATTTTGGTTTTTTTTGCTTAAAATTTTTCTAAGTCCAAAAAATTTTCTAAGTGAATTTTTTCAAAATATTCTTAAAACCACTTTTTCCACGTTTTTAGGTTATTGTGATCATTTTTAGCCATAAAAAAGTTTTTTAGGATTTTTGAAAATTGCCCAATTAGCTAATTGGTCAATTAACTAATTATCTTGACAAAAAGTTGTCAGAGAAAAGTTGTTCCCCTCGATGAGATAGACACTCTAGTTCAATTCTGAAGTCTCTATGACCATCAGAAATCGAGATAATCATGTCTCATAATACCGCCTGAGGGGCAAAAATGGAAAAATGGCCATATCACCCCTCAGGACGTCGGATTCGTCGAACGGCAGCAAAGTACGTTTTCTTCAGCATGGTCTAAAGTACCGAAAACCGTCGAGAAACCTTCTCGACAATGATGGGTACACGACCTTGCCCTCAGCTACTGGAGATGATCGAAAATGTTCAATTTGAATATTCAGGAAAAAGTGTTCGTCAGAGGTTATTTCTTTTCTGCGCGTCTTCGTTACAAAAGACCGTTTTTATTTTTGAGAAACACTGTAAATGCACGTTTAAGTCAATCCGAGAAGAAACAGTAATAGTTAGTTGATCACAAGTTCTATATCTTTATCCTATCCACGTCTGTGTAGCACGACTTGTTTATTTACTGTAGCTTTATTTTCTACTAATTTATTATTAAATTAGGAAGCTCTACGCTCTGATGACGCATATATGTGTGCACATGGATCGATTGAACTGGAAGATCGATTTTGGAACGCGATTCATGATGTCATGTGTTTTGAAAGTGTGCTGTAAATGTAATGGCGGGTCTTGATCGATCCCTCCATTCAATCGATCCATGTGCGCACATGATATGCGTTCCCTTCATTGGAATGATGTGTAATTTGTTGAATTCACCTCCCGTGTCTCTTCAAATTATGTTTTAGGTTTAAAACCGATCATTTTACCACCAGTTGTTCCGTACCCCTGGTTGCGCGTCGCATTTTTCTAACAGGCACAGTTCGAACTACACTTTGCGCGTCTTTCGTATGCGCGGCGTATAGACCTAATAAATGGCATGTATGTACGCCGCGCACACAAAAGACGCGCAAATTACAGTTCGAACTGTCACCATAACGAAAAAGAATCGCTCAAGTGTGCGGTATAAGTGGTTTTTTGACCGGTGTGTGACTGAGAATTGCTGTTGGATTTCCTGGTTCTGTTTTAGTAGTGTTGAGGGAATAGAATGTCAAAACCTTCGAGTGATCACATTGTTGTCATTTTGAACTATTTTACTGTTCAACCATATCGGCCCTTTAACGGTGATATGTTGAACTCCTGACGAAGCTCAAAGGCAGTGAGCAGCGCAGGAATTTGACATGTCGCTGTGATCCAAATCAGGCCACCAAGTAGCTTCACATGCCAAAGCTGATCCCCTTGCATCCTTTAATTTGCTGCTTCACTTCGATACCTTGGAGTAAAATGCCAGTTTTTAGCTGAATCTGTTGAAACTTGCGTTTGAAAGCAAACAGCACGTCCGTTTTCTTTTCCTTCAGTGTGTTTAAATTTAATAAACTTATCGGGTAAGAGTAAGACCCCTAGACGTTATGTTATGAAACAATAGTAAATATGATATTATTCAGTAATTATGGTGTTTTAATCTGAGTCTCATTTTGACAATTTTAGAGGCCACCCATTAAAAGGACGTCCGTAAAATTTTCGTAGGATGTTACCCTACCCGCGCGCGCGGCGCAACGTTCCACATTTGGACGTCAGAAGAAATAGACGGGGCAACGTCCGTCTATGGTGGCCGAGGTGGCTCACTTGAAAATAATTTTTCGTGTTTTTGAAATAGTGAGCCATTTCGGCCACCGCGTGGCCGAGCTACTCACCTATATTTTTCCAACTTGTTTTAAAATTTAAATGCCAATTTTAATCCGAAAAGACAAAACTCGGCATGTATTTGAAACTAGAAAAGTTGCTCTTCCAACGGTAAAGATTAGGACCAACCGACCCAAAATGGCGGAGTTATAGCGCTCAAAAAGTGGGACGCCTCGGCCACGCGGTGGCCGAACTGGCTCACTAGTTTCAGTCTTCAAAGTGAGCCCGCCGGCCACCGCGTGGCCGAACTGGCTCAATTTGAAGAGCAACAAATGCGCGTTTCATACGTACGTGGTATATTAAAAACGCTTTCGCCGTACGTACATCAGTACTTTACAGTTAATATTGTGGCAAATTTTGACGCGCATTGACAGATTGACAGAAACGACGAACCGTATAATCTGAACCAGCACTCAACGAGGATGGTATCGATCCTTTTCCGAGCCAGACTGGGTTGCCTTTCCAGTTGACCACGATTTCATCCCACTCACCAAACTGATGTGTGCTTTACACATGATGCCTGAGTGGGTCTGCCTTTACAGAGCAGTTCTTTGTTTCATGTGTCCCTGCACAATGACCACATGTTGAGGCACTTGTGCAGTCTCTTACTATGGTGTCCAAATTTCTGACAATTAAAGCATCTGAGAATATAGAAACTATCATAGATCTTACAAACAGGTTGAGATCCTACATAAACTTTATCAGACTGTTTGGACAAGATTGATCTTATCACATTACTGACCCTGATGATGGCCTTGTAATGAGAAGGTTTAGATCTGAGGGGAACAACAGCCACAACATCAAACTTCTTATCTTCCTCTTGAACATCAGAATCTATCAGAGCCTTAATCCCTAAGTTTTGTCTTTTTATCATATCTGAAAGTTCTTTCTTTTCATACTCTCTTGCCAGTCCTACAACTGTGATTGTAGGAGTCTTAGCTGAGACCTGTTCTACTGAGTGCTGTGGCATCTGTTGAGAAAGTTTGCTTTTCAAAGTGGTAGCATCAGCCCGAGACTGTAATATAACAGCAGTATCTCCTGTTTTCTTTAACTCAAATGTGTTCAAGACTCCAAGACCATCATCAACACAAGCCTTCTCCAATTGGGACTTATCAACAGATTTGCCTTCCCCATCCTTCTTAATAAATAAATAAATAAATAAATATTGACAATTATAAAGCACTTCTTTTAAGCAAGCTTTCACACAGAAGTGCTTGCACCATCTAAAAACACAAAATGTAAGAATAAAAAGTTAATTCTCCCAAGAAAAACAAAAAGATAGACAACAAAAGCATCTAAGTATCTAACCCTTGTCCAATAAAGTCACCTAATTATAAGTAATAAGTTAAAAAGCTAACCAAACCCAAAGAAATCACAACAATTAAAATAAATTACAGAAATCAGCTATGACAATTAAGCAGTTAATTGTTTAACTTCATAATCAGAAGCACTGAATAAGAATGTTTTCAGTAAAGACTTGAATGAATTAACATCACTAGCAGAGACAATATGTTTGGGGAGCTTGTTAATCAATTTAGGGCCAACAACACTAAAACTTCTACTTCCATACAAAGATTGGTAATGTGGCACAATAAGTTTAACTGTATGCCCATGGTGTGCATAAACAAATAGTTCTTGCAGATATTGAGGAGATTGGCCAATAATAGACTTATAAGATAGTAGAGCAAGCTTAAATATAACCCTTTTCTTAATACTCAACCAATGCAATTCACTCAAATCATTTTCCATATGGTCATGTTTGTATTTTCCCATCACAGTCTTAGCACATGCATTTTGGATCAGTTGTAATTGTAATATCAATTTTTCAGAAATACCAAAATAAAGTCCATTACAGTAATCCAGACATGAGACAACCAGAGAGTTCACAACAACCTTCAGCTGATCTTTGGTAAGGAGAAAACGGATTTTGTTTATATTTCGAATTGTCCTGAAGCATCTTTTCTTAAGTTCTGTTACTTGCTTAGTGAGAGTCAATCTAGAATCAAAAACAACACCAAGATTCCTGTAGTTTTATACAAATCTTATGGTCAAACCAGAGGGAAGATTGATACCACCTATTCCAATGTCTTTCAAGGCCCTTTTGTTACCCAAAATGGAAATTTGGGTTTTGGAACCATTTAGCTGGAGATAGTAATGGTCCATCCAGCACTTGACTTTTTCAAGACACCTCTGAAGTTCATACACTAGGACAAGACTTTGGGATGATGGTTTGAATGACAACATTATCTGATGATCATCAGCATAACCTTCAATGGCAAAGCCAAGTTTCTTGACATACTTGTATATTGACCTGATATATATGTTGAAAAGTACAGGACCAAGAACAGATCCCTGTGGGACTCCAAACTTGATGATAACTTCATCAGAGACTGTATCTCCAACACGAACCCTTTGAGTTCTCCCAGTTAAGAAACTTCGGAACCACAAGAGAACTGTGCCTCTCAAACCAATCTCATGTTTCAATATATTTAACAATAGGTTGTGATCAACAGTGTCGAATGCAGCTGATAAGTCTAACATCATCACAACTGTACAACTCTTCTCATCACTAGCCACCAACAAATCATTCCATATCCTGATAAGCAAGGTTTCAGTGCTATGATGCTTCTTATATGCAGACTGCTGAGGGCAATTTAGGTTGTTGAGACTTAAATGTTCATTTAAACGCTGAAGCACAACCCTCTCAATGAGCTTTCCTAAGAATGTCAGATTTGACACAGGTCTAAAATTCTTCAAGTTGTTAGGATCTGATGATTCATCTTTAAGAAGAGGTATGACATCAGCTCTCTTCACCCCATCCATGCTGCCAGTCAGAAGAGATATATTTACCAGATGAACAAGCACAGGAATCAGTATATCTATATTATCCTTGAAGAGTGAGTATGGAAGGAGGTCATCAGGGGCACATTTCAATCCACACTCATTGATGATTTCCTTCACTTCTTCAATAGTTGTAGGTTTGAATTCATGTAATAGCTTCATCTGAGGAATATCATCAGGTGTCCTTGGGGGATTTGCTTCCATGCCTGATCTTATTTTGTCAATCTTGTCCTGAAAGAAGGTATTAAATCTTTGGGCCATCTCAAAGAGATTTTCAGTACTGCTAGGCAAGGGCTTTGCTTGCTTTCTATCAAGCTCCTTGTTAACCAACTTATAAAGAGTTCTGGGATTATTGTCAGACTTCTGAATCATGTTGGAGAAGTATGCTTTTTTCTTGCAGTTGGCCATCTCAGTGCATTTCTGACAGAGTTCTTTATATAAAATCAAATTCGAGATAGATTTTGATTTCTTTCTTTCAGCCTTTCTTCTTAATTTCCTAAGTTGCCTATATTCAGTATCAAACCATGGAGCCTGATTGACTGTGGATATATTCTTAGTGGTAATAGGAGCTAAATCATCCAGTAATGCTCTGGTACCACTGAAGAGATATTCAACAGATTCTCCAAAGCTAGCACCAGGATTGTTCAGAAGGTTTTCTAAAATAATCTTGAAAGAATCATTGAACTTTTCAGAGTCTATGTCCTTAGTCTTTCTGTATGTGATTGTCTTGGTGTATTTACTCTCATATGTGATGCTGAGGACACAGTAAACAGGAAAATGATCTGAAAGTAATGCATTTCTAGAATCCACTGTAATTTCTGTGCATTGCATTTGGTCATGCAGTGAAAAGATGAATATTTGATCCAGGGAATTTCCTGAGATATGTGTAGGCTCAAAGACATATCGCTTCATACCACAAGATTCAAGCATTTGTAAAGCTTGCTTATCAAGCTTTTTCTCTGAGTTGTCAAAATGAAGATTAAGATCACCTGCAAGGACAAGACAATCACACTTCAATAAAAGATCTGAAATGAGTTTATCAAGCTCATTATTAAATGCAGTACACATATTCCCAGGTCTATACACAACCAAAAACATGATTTTGGTCCCATTCACAGATTTTAATGAGGCAATTACAAACTCAAAAGTATTGGTTGATTTTTGATAAAGCACAGGTGTCAGGGACATTGAGGCTTTATATATAAGAGCAGTACCTCCTCCAGGACGATCTTTCCTATAATTATGAAGAATTGCATAGCCATGACTTTTGATAATAGCAGTAGTTGGTGAGTTTTTATCTTTTAACCAGGTTTCACAAATTGCTGCAATGTCTACATTTCTATCATTCATCTCCATCATTACTTTATCAATCTTCCCAACAATGGATCTAGGGTTAAAAAGCATGAAGTTCAGCCCATTCACAGTTTTACCATTAATGTTAGGTCTGACTATGTTCGTTGATAAAAAGGAATGGTCTTCTTTAATTTTGTCTGATGCTCAACAAGTTGAGGGCAGTTGGGGTCATTTGCAGCATGTTTATGCTCTGCATTTCCAGCATGAACACAGTTAACACATGATGATGTTAGTGGATCAGCCTTTACAGAACAATTCCTTGTTTCATGTGTGCCTGCACAATGACCACATGTTGCTGCACTATCACAGTCCTTGCTGTGATGCCCAAATTTCTGACAGTTATAGCATCGCAGAACATAAAAGTTATCATAAATCTTGCAGACAGGCTGAGATCCAATATAGACCTTATCTGATTGTTTTTATAAAACTGACCTTATGACATTACTGACACGAATGATAGCCTTATAATGAGATGGTTTAGATCTAAGAGGAATGACTGCCACAATGTCAAATTTTCTGTCTTCCATTGATAAATCTGATTCAAAAAGGGCCTTTATACCACTGTTTTGCTTTGTTATCATATCTAAAAGTTCATCTTTTCCATATTCTCTTGTCAGACCAACCACAGTTATGGTTGGAGTCTTTGCTGAAACTTTCTCAACTGAATGTTGAGGCAACTGATTTGCTATTTTGTTTTTCAAAGTTGTTGCATCAGCTCCAGATTTCAGAATAAGAGCAGTATCACCCGATTTTTTCAGCTGAAATTTGTTCAATACACCCACACCATCATCGACACAAACCTTTTCAAGTTTAGCCTGATCAACTGAGTTGCCCTGACCATCTTTCTTAATGACCATCATGTGTCTGAGCTGATCAACCTTCTGAGTATTATTCCAAGGGTTTTGAGTAGTATCAGACAAATTACTACATGCAGGCAGAGTTTCCTGAGTCAGTGAAGATTTTGGTTGTGCAATTCCTGTTAACAATGTTTTCATTTCAACCAGTTCATTCCTGAAATCAGATTGCATTGCATCAATCTTCTTCTCAAGAATATTCACACGCTCAGTCTGAGAGACAGTGGCAATTTTCTCCTTTTCTGTCATACAATGATTGCACAAGAAGAAAAAACACCCAAATCTCTTTTCATATCCCCTGGTTTTATTAACTGCAGGTAAAATGTGATTTGTAAATGAGGAATTGGCAGCTTGCATCATCATCACAACCAATGGCATGAAAGTGGTTCTTACAACCATAGCACTGAATGGCATGAGTCAACAAATCAATTGAACACTTACATGTGAAACAATGTCCATCCAAAATAATGTTGGGTGCAGAAATCTTTGGAATCACATCTGTGGGGGTCAAAGCTGCTGATGAAGATGTAGGGGAGTCCAACTTTGGCAGCACTACTTGTAGTGGTCTCGAGACCAGGCCATTATTGCCATTGACCTGTAATGAGACTGAGGACTCTTCAACCTTCTCCTTTGATTCCTCTTGTTGATTCATTGCACCCTTTATATCTCAAAAGGAAACACAGCAATTTGTCAAGTAGAGGTGGTCTCAGGATGTGGATTTCAGGGTCCTCAGTTAGTTAATTTAATATGTGTTGTGTTGTAAGTTTAATAACCATCATATGTCTCAGATTGTCAACCTTCTGTTTATTATTCCAAGGATTTTGAGCTTTATCAAATGGAGAAACTTGAACCTGAGGCACAGAGGGTTTTGGTTGCACAATCTCAGTGAGCAATGATTTCAATTCAGCCAATTCATCTTTGAAATCAGTCTGCATTGCATCAATTTTTCTTTCCAGAATATCAACACGTTCATTTTGTGAAACAGTGGCAATTTCCTCTTTCTTTGTAATACAATAGTTGCACAAAAAGAAGAAACACCCAAACTTCTTTTCAAATCCCCTTGTTTTATTAACAGCGGGCAAAAGGTGGTTAGTAAAAGAGGAGCTGGAAGCCACACAACCTGAATCATCCTTACAACCAATGGCATGGTAGTAATTCTTACAGCCATAACATTGAATTGCATGGGTCAAAACATCAATCAAGCACTCACATGTATGACAATGTCCATTCACAATGATGTTGGGTGCCATGATTGTAGGTGTATCTGATGAAGATGTAGATGATGAGGGTGAGTTGAACTTTGACAGCAGTACTTTCATTGGTTTTGAAACCAGGACATTACTGACATCGACCTGTAATGGATCTGAGGACTCATCAATCTTCTCCTTTGGTTCCTCTTCCTGAGTCATTGCACCCTTTATTTTTCAAAAGGAAACACAGCAAATTGTCAGGTTAAGGTGGTCTCAGGATATGGATTTCAGGGTCCTCAGTTAGTTAATTTAATACGTGTTGTGTTGTAAGTTTATAACTGCTCCCCCAACACCATCTCCTCAGTCAAAAGATATTTCAAAGCAGAGGCAGATGACTAGCTCTGTATTGAATAAAGGTCCAGGAAGACCAATTGTAAGCAAGCCAGTTCCAGGACAAAATGTGTTAGATCCAAGTAAGAGAGCTTCAAATCTTTGTAATCCACAGAAAACTGTTGCAATTGATAATATTGTGTCATATGATAAATTTGTAAAGAAAGCTCAAGACACAAAAAAAGAATTCAATAGGCACTTCAGCAAGGTCAAAATAGTTCATTGTAAGAGAACAAGGCATGGGAGCCTTCTTATCGAATTAGAAACCCCAAAAATTGGAAACCAGAATTTTTCTCAATTGATGATGGCAAGCAAAACAAGACATTAGCTACAGTTTTAAAAAGTCTGAGCTTCAAAAATCATGTAACCCGAGTTAAACAGGACTCTTTCAGAATGCTGCGCAACATCAATAAGCGTAAGTTTTTGTTTGACACAGACCAAGTGAAACTCATAATCAATAGCCTTGTTGCCTGCAAACTCGACTACTGCAATGCCTTGCTCTATGGTATTAATGAAGACACACTATCAGAGCTTCAGCGGATACAGAATGCTGCTGCAAAGAGTGTTGTTGGACTCTACAAACACGATCATGTAGGCAACACTCTAAATGAACTTCATTGGCTTCCGTGAAAGCAACGGATTACATACAAGATACTTTTATTAGTATTCAAGTGTTTGAACAGTCTCGGTCCAGAATATCTTTCATCAGATTTGAATTATGCTAATATTTTGGGATCAAATGTGCAATTAAAGGAACCTAAGATGCTCACTAGTTATGGTGATAGGTGTTTTTCGAAGGCTGGGCCTAAGTTGTGGAACATGCTACCCTTACATGTTAAGCACTGTTCTGATATTGTAGCTTTCAAAACTGCTTTGAAGACTCATTTATTTTTAGAAACATATAAAGAACATTAGTTAACATTAGATATCCATTTAGTTGTTGTTCATTAAACAGTGCAAATTAGGTATAATTTTATTTCTTGAATTTTTGACCTAATGAATCTGATTAGCATTTTTAACATACTTGACCACTGTTTATGTAATCTTGACAGTTATGTTTTTGTGGCACACCTGAGTGTGATAGAAGTTGTGCCACCATAAATTATAAATATAACTTATTATTATTATTATCATGAGGGATGTTGATTCTGATTTGTCAGATGATTTCATGAAATCTGAGATAGAACAGCAGTTTAACTGGAGTGATAAGATCATTGTCAGAAGATTTGTGGATAAGATGAAGAACAAAAGACCTACAGTTATGATCACATTCCCTTGTGAGGAAGACAGGATGCTTGCTATGGAAAAAGGGGTATTTCTTGTCAATAGTCACTATGAAGTAGATGCTTTTAAGCCTAAATATTCAGTAACTCAGTGCTTCAACTGCCATGGGTTTGACCACACTAGAATATGGTGTCCAAAGAAAAACAAGGTATGTCCTGTTTGTTCACAGGCTCATGAGCTTTCAGACTGCCTCATTGCCTCAGCAGGGGACATTTCCCAATATAAGTGCCCTAACTGCATAGGTAGCAAATAGATGTCATTCTGCATTAGATCATGACGTTTGTCCAAAGTACCAGGAAAAATTGGCCCATATTCAACAACTGGCTCAGTATGAATTCTGAAACTACTCATATCCCTATGTGTCAAATAAATATAAATGGCTTATCAAGGCATGTTAAAACCACATTGGACCGTTTTTGTGACAAAAGGGACATTAAAGTTCTAGCCCTTCAAGAAATAAAACAGAAAGAAGCTCTGCCAATTGATATCATTACAGGGATGTCTACATATTGTGCTGGTCTTAGCAGTTTAGGAGTTTCACTCTCTGTATGCAATACCCTTCATCCTCAACATATCCCTCAGTTGGAAGATCCTGATATAAATATAGTGTATGCTTCAGTCATGATTGAATCTAAACCAGTTTTACTTGCATCTGCATACTGCAACCCTGATGCTTCATCCACTCTTGGATTGACAAAACTTCTCTCAAATATCAAGGAAGCCAAGAATTATTGTGAAAAGGCCAAGATTGTAGGAATGTTGATATTCGAGACTTCAATGCTAGGAGTACCATGTGGGCAGACTCTCTTGACAACCCCAGAGGTAGAGTTCTAAAGGAATTTTTAGCCAAAGAAAAATGTGAATTATCAGCTCCTGAAACAAACACCTTTGTAACATCAACTGGTGGAAGTGTGATTGACCTCTGCCTTGCTTTTGGGAATATTATCAGCAATATTGGGCAGCCATGGATTGATGATGTTGATGTTCATGAATTGTTCACTGGAGCCCCTCAAAGAGGACATCTCCCTGTAATCAGACATTTTTCGTACAAGAATGCATCTAATTCACAGAACAAATCCTTATCCCAG
This sequence comes from Beroe forskalii, assembly GCA_011033025.1. NCBI lineage: Eukaryota > Metazoa > Ctenophora > Nuda > Beroida > Beroidae > Beroe > Beroe forskalii. The sequence goes on along the minus strand of WFMF01000017.1, from coordinate 1,050,396 downwards.
GTGGTTTTTAATTATAACTCAGCAAATTGGTCCCACTGGTCAGCATATATGAATACTATTCTAAGTAAATACATCAATGGCAATCTCGACCAAACTCCAGAAGAAATGTATAGTTTTTTCCTTAATACAGTAAAAGAAGCATCAGAAATATTCATTCCTCATAAAAGAATATGCAAACACTCTAAGCCTTACTGGAGTGACAATCTCACAACCCTCTCTAATGAATTAAGAAAGTCCCAGTCTGATTATCTGACAAAATCAACTCCATACTATAAGAAGATTTATGAATCTGCAAAAGATACATTCAAAAAAACAATAGTAAAAGAAAAAAACAATTGGGTTCATGAACAGCTTGAAGGACTGAATACAAAAGATTCCATCTTGTTCTGGAAACGCTACAGAAGTTACTTTTTATCTGAGGATGAAAACTTTATTGGCAGTATTTCTCATGATGATGGAACTGAAGCAGTAGCACATTCTGATAAAGACAAAGAAAATATCCTGTATGAGACATTCTTTTCTGGTAAACATCTTAATCAACAAGTTTTTGATGAGGCTCACTTTGCCAAAATTTCAGAAGAACTGGAACACATCAAGAATGCCAACTTTAATAATACATCATATGTTGATTGCCCAGATCATGATAAAGTTATCTTGAATGAGAAAATTGTGTTATCTGAAGTTCAGCAATCTATCAAAGCGCAAAACAGCTGCAACAAATCAAAAGATGGACATGATATACACCCAAAAATGCTTAAATGCTTAGGTTTTGGCAGCCTTGAATTTCTTGTTAAGATGTTCAACAAATGTTTAGAGTCAGGTACATGGCCTTGGTCCAGCTCCCTAGTGACATTCATCAGGAAAGCAAATAAGACATCATACTTACTCCCAAGTTCATATAGACCACTTACTATCTCTCCATATGTTGGCAAGATATTTGAAAGGATATTAGAGAAGCGTATTCGTAACTTCTGCAATATGGAGGATACTATAGATGATAACCAAGAAGGTTTCATGCCCAACTGTAACACTTCTCGATATCTATACAAAATGGTATCTTCACTTGAGGAAGCAAAACGGCAGAAAATGGAAGCATTCATATTGTTTATCGATTTTGAAAAAGCTTTTGATATTTCAATTCCATGCTTGATAAACAAGCTCTACAAAATTGGAATTGGGATCAATTTTAAGGTTGTTATTTACGGTAATGTTGACAAAAAGGACAATTAAACTCAAAGTAAATTCGTATGTTGGTGTTTCAAGACTTTGTAAGCTATTTGGTCTACCTCAGGGAGCTGTTCTTTCGCCCCTGCTGTTCATAATTTATATTGCAGATCTACTGAAAACTGGAAACATGCCAAATGATATCAGGGAATCCACCAATTGTTTCAAGTATGCAGATGATGGCAGTGTGTTTGTTGTGGCAAAGACTATCTCAGAGTGTGTGACATTAATGCAGAAAGTCTGTGATTATATCTATGATTGGTGCACCAAATGGCGATTGATTGTCAACTGTAATGAACACAAAACAGAGATCGTAGTGCTAAAAACAAGAGCAGTAAAAGAGGCTGATGCACAAGGCAACATCATACCAACTATCAAAATGGGTGGTGAAACCCTAAGTTATGTCCAAAAAGAGCAAAGTTCTTGGTGTTACCATTGATGAGGGATTTAACTTTGTCAATCATGCTAATTTAGTACTTAGAAACTGTTGGTATGCCTGGAACAAAATGTCTTGCAATACATCTCGCAAGAGAGGATTGAATTCTGTAAGTCTTCAATTGCTCTTTAAGACTGTTGTTCTCACAAAGATTCTTTATGCTGCTCCTATATGGTTACAAAAAGAATTGACAAATTTAAGGATCTTTTTGCCAGAGCAATACTCAAAATAACAGGATCTCAGTTCCATTTTTCAAAAATGCTGGGTGAAATTCTCACAGGAATTCCACCCCTTGAAATCCTTGTCCAGGAGATTACTAACAAGTTCATTCTAAAAGCTCTGGCCCAGCACGACTCTGTAACTTCTCTTTACTTCAACAGAATCTTTTCCTAACAGTCAATATTATCATCAAGTGACAGATTTGAAGAAATTTCTACAATGGATGATGATCATGAGACAAAAGTCAGCCAATCCTGACAAATCATTCACTGTGTCAAAATCAACTCATGCCATTTCACTAATTGAAATCCCAAGGTAAGGTAGGTAGGTAAAATGCGCTTCCGCGGAGGCGCTGTGCCATTTATTACACCCTCATAGTCTGAGAGGCAACGGTCATGGTTTATTGATATGTTGGCATAACTAATACTCTAGTAGAGGACAGATATCTATACGGAGTATTGTTCGCTTAAATATAATCTCCAATTGGGTAATAGACCCAATGGCCCCAGCTCAAGTGAAGATCTGTCTGTTCAACTTGAGTTTGAATAATGGTTTGTTTTTTGGGAGATGAAGTAACCAAATTTTCTCCCTCCCATTCTTCTTTAATTTCGGACAGGTAATGGGAAAGAATGTCCCATATCATGTTTTTTTATTCTTGGGTGAACAGAGGACATCCCTTTATTTGGTTTTTGTTTTGTTTTGTCTGTTTAAGGAATTTTATTTGTCGATGAACTGAGTTTGATGTTTCAGTAGAGGAGTGGTCTATAGCATTGAGGAATTCCCACGCCAAGTACGGCTTTTAGCGCAAGGTTAGAATTGTTTTTTGGTTTGGATGTTCTTTTAAGGTCTTGGTCACAATGTAGAGGATTTCTGTAAGGTATATTATGATGTTTCGCCAAAAGTGTAAAAATTTGAAAATGGGACGAATGGGCCTTAGTTTGGACCCAAAGTTAGTATTGTATTGCCTCTGTGATGTTGTAGATGAGTTGTGTATACAATGAATCGATATTCCTGTGTATTAAGTATTTTATGCCGACTGCCATCATGCTTTTTTTCTGCCACTAGATATTCGTTAGGCCTTTCATGGCGAATATACCCAAAATCGAAGCTGTTTTAACCAAAGACAGTGGGTCATATGTGTTCCAATTGTTATAGAGTTGTCTGAGAATGGGGTGCTGTGATAGCTATCTGTTCTTCTGTTGGATGCATGAGGAATTGGTACAAAGTTTCTTGGGAAATGGAACCTAAATGACAGCTTGTAGGCAAACTGAAGCTGGGATGAATTTTATTCCTTAGTTGAGGCTGGAGTTAGGTTAGATTGACTTTTGATGATGTAAATTTGTGTTTTGATGATGTATCGATGGTTTTGATTAGTTTTTGGGGTATGATTGTCGTGTTCACAGATATTGACAGAGTCTAATTCTCATGTGTAAGAAATTGTACTTTTTGGCCGGTTTTTTATTTGTGAGTAATGCATCTTTTTTATGTTCTTTTCCTTTTCTGTTTCTGTTGGGAGAGTTGCCATTTGCTGTATTTCCTTGGTCTCCAGGACTTTAGATCTTTCAAGAGAGTTTGATCGTCCTTGATGGTTTTTCCTTACAGGTTTTCTTTTTAAGTCTCTATAGAGAGTTCAGTTTTTCCGTAGATTTGTTGCCTTAGTTTTGAGAAAGCAGGACACTGAAGGAGGATGTGATGCTGTTTCTTCTATATTCCTTGAAATTTTCTTTTCATTTTCTTCTGGTGAGTACTCGCAGTCTTTGTGTATGAGTAGCCAATATTGTATAGGTTGTAATTAAGACAATTTCTGTTTGTGATAATTTTTGTCAGAGTTGTAATCTCTTTCTACTGAGTTTAGTCACTATATTCCCCAATTTTTGAAGTTATTATCATTTGAGTTAGTAGAGTATCAAGGTTCAAATGCTTTTGCTCATCGGTGCTTCAGCTCGAGAGTCTTGAGTTATTTTTAGTTTAACGTGCATTCTGATAGTTTGGCTGTACTTATTGGGTGTTTGTGGAAAATGGGAGGTTTCATTTTGGCTCCTAACTTATTAGGTAGTCTGCAGTTTCGTTACCTTCGTGTCCTTTGTGTCCTGGTATCCAGTTTACGTGATTACTTTTGTTTTGCTGCCTAGCTCATTAAGTAGGGTATGTGTTTGTTGAATTAAGATATTGTCATTTTTCCTTTTCCGAAGAGTTTTTACCAGAGCTTGAGAGTCTGTGTAAAAGTTAATAATTTCGTTAGTTAATTCTTCTGTGAGTAGTTTTCTGAGCTGCTTCGTTTAAAGCAATATTTTCTGCTTGGTATACTGTGACAATGGTGAAGTGATTCTGCTTTTGAACAATTGTAACTGCTATTCTTTTCATTTATGATTATGTAACCTAGGCCTGTTTCTTCCTCTTTATTCTTTGATCCATCGGTGAATACATTTATAGTTGAGTGTGGATCAACTTTGAAAGCCTTTTCTTCTTGAATATCACTTTTATATTTTGTTTCTAATATGTTTTTTGGTCTCATTTTGTTAGGTTTAAGATATTGATAAGGTAGAAGGTGTTTTTTAAGTTTTTTATTTATTTTTTCCATAGTTGTTAGCTTGTCTCTATCTATTGGATTATCATGAATCCAGTGGTTTTCAGCTTTAATGTTGATTGCCCTGAGAAGTGCTGTTTTCTCTAGGAAAAGCTCGATCGGTTCTAGATCGAGCATTGTATTTAGTGGCTTGAGCTTTTGTGTGAGTTTGTTATTAGAGTTGAGATTAGATGTTGAATTCTGTTGAGCTGTTGTAAGTTTCTTTTGGAGATGTCTACCCCCCATGCAACTGCGCCATAGTTCTAGACCGTTTTTTGTGCACCAGTTATTTATCTCTTTCAGTTTATATTCTGCCACTCCCCAAATAGTTGGGATATCTGTTCCGCAAATTAGAAGATTTAGGTCGTCAGCAAAGGCTTGTAAGTCATTAGTGCTGTTGAAGTGATTAAGTAAGTCGTTAAGTACTAGATTCCATAGGAAAGGAGAGAGGACCCCTCCTTGGGGACATCCCTTGGGGATGTGTCTTGTTACTTCTGTCTGCGCTAGTTTTAATGTCATGAATCTATTACTTATCATGTATGTTATCCAGTTTGAGATATGACCCTTGGCTTGAGTTTTCTCAAGGGCTTTTTTAATTGCTGTGAAGGGGAGGTTGTCAAATGCTCCGTTTATGTCTAGAAAGATTCCTAATGCATGGTGTTTTGGTTTGGTGAGAGCGTTTTCTATTTTCTGGACCAGTTTTAGGACCGCTGTATCTGTGGAGTGACCATTTCTGAAGCCGTATTGATTTTTGTTTATGCTTTCCTCAATTTTGAGGTCTTCTTGCATGTGCCATAGTATAAGTTTCTCCATTAGTTTCAATAGATTCGATGATAGTGTGATTATTCTATATGATTTAGGTTTAGTGTAGTCCGATTTTCCCGGTTTGGCAAGTATAGTACCGTTGGCTTTTTGCCATATTTTCGGTATATGTCCTATTTTCAGACATGATTTGAATATTTTAATAACTTCATCTTTAATTATGTTGTTACCTTCTATGATCATTTCGTTCGTAATTCCGTCCCTTCCTGGGGTTTTATTTTTCTTCAGTTCTTTGATTGCTTTATTCCATCTTTCTGGGCTGAATATTTTTTCATAGTTAGGTTGCCGTTTTGGATCTGCTTTCAGGATTTCTGTTCTGATATCTGTTTCTTTGCCTAGCAATTCGTCTGCTAGTGTATTGATGGTTTCTGTAGGTGATGTGGTGTAATTGTTGTCATTCTTCAGTAGTGTACCTAGTTTGATATCCTGATTTTCAATTGAAATCCCAACCAATGCTTTATATTACAACAAAAACGAAATCCATGAATACAGATGCCATTTGTGGGATAGGTATATCAAAAGAGATGTTCATCTTATTGTAAAAAATGACCCCTATTCAATGATCAATCGAGCCTCATTCAGATGTTATAGATAGAGTCAAAGACATTGTTTCCATCTCCAGTCACCTAAAATTCCCACTTTTGGGGAGTCAATTTCTATCTCAAACTTTTGTTCAGTGAAGATAAGAAGGTTAAAAATAGCTTCAATTCTCTTGTAAAACATATATGTGCCCAATCAGATTTTGATGATAATTTTCTGTGTATAGATAGTATTGAATAAGTTAATCTATAATTTTAATTAGTTATTTGACCTTGCATTTATGGTCATAACTTTCCAATGCTTTAAAGTTATTAAGCTAATTTATTATTTTGTAATTGCATAAGTTGCATGTTTTAGGTTTGAAAGGGTCAGACAGCTCATTAAATGTCTTATAATGTAGTTTTTTAGATGTGTTTATTTTTTTGCATGACTGATATCGCTCTTTGGGCTCACAATTAGGAGCGTATTAGATAAATTAATTAATTAATTGAAAAGCTAACTATGTCACACACAGAGTACAGACTAAGAACATGCAAGGTCCAAATAATAAAATGCTTGCAAAAGGTACCTAACCTATTAAGGTTAATTGTGAAGCCAGAGTTCTACAGTGTAGCCACAGAACTATTCCCAGACATAAATGTCACACAAGAAGGTCATAGGAACCTTGGATCTTATATTGGATCAGAAAATGGGAAAGCAGAATTTGTGAAAAATGAGATAAAGGAATGGACCAAAGATGTTACTGGGCTAACAGAGATAGCATCATCTGAACCACAGCTGGCATATGAAAGGGTTTGTATATGGAGCATGAACAACGATGCAAAGATACAGTATGGGAACCAAGCCTAATACAGAACCACTGAGCAGCTGCAAGAGGAACAGATGTTAGTGATGAGGCTAGGCTGAATGTGAGTACTAGAAAGCTTCTTTGCCATTGGATGGTGGTCAGATAACAAACATTTGTAAATGGTAACTACACCCCAAGCTCCAATCTCGCTACCCTAACATTCACTGACAAATTCCATTTGATAAGGTAAGAGAGGGGTAACTTTGAACAATGTTGATGACACCAAGCAGATTTGAACAGCTTAATGGTAACTTTGAATTTTCCTGGGAAGAACTTTGAATGCAAATAAATCAATTCCATTTGGATATCAGTCCTTATTTCCAGCATTCAACAATTAATTACCTCAGATTGAAGGGGGCAATTCTGCCACCCATAGAAGTCATTTGGTTTCATTATTGCTTGTTCTGAGCAATTTCATGGAAAAAGTCCTTCAAATCGATTTTTTTCAGCTATAAGTTCAGATTTGGTAATATTAAGCCTACTTTCATAATCAATTATACGTACACTTTTGTCAGATTATATCTTGCATCAGTAATGTGTTTTTGTTTAAATTTGAGACTTTGTTTGATTTTATTTTAGATATTTTCATGCAGGCAATTTCCTCTTATGCTTTTATGGATTTGATTTTAAAAGGCCTTGATCCACCTCAAATTTGTCCGGGGGCATCAATGATGGGGCTTTATTTTTGTAATAATTCAGTAGATACATGTTGAAAGTTGGCCTTGGCTAGCCAAATCATAATCTAGAGGACCTCATGCAAAATTGTATCTGGAAAAATATTAGCGGTGGTAACTTTGAACACTTCCCAAAAAGTGGTCAAATCTCATTGCCCAAGGATGTTTTGTAAGAATGGCATATAAACATCATTAGCATGTTTTAAATCCAATTTAGCATAATTCGAAGCAAAAAAAGCACAAAAAATTTTTTGGGGTAACTTTGAACAACACTTTTGAATGGGCGTGGCCATGGTTTCACCATCTGAATTGATGACATGAATTATGTGGTAATGAACTTTCATTGACCCAGAATTTGTCCAAAACATAAAAATCTATATCCAGGAGGCTTCTAATTGGTTTAATTAGGTGTTCAAAGTTACCCCAGGGCCGGGTAACTTTGAACAACTTTTACAAATTTGATCACGTGATCACGGCTCTGTTAGTACAAACTGACATCTCACATACCAGGTTTATTAGCCAGGGCCCCTGTGGTTATAAGAACACACGAACTTTTTGGCATGTGTTCTATTTTCAGAGGGCAGTTAGAAAAACTGAAAAATCGTTCAAAGTTACCCCGCTCTACCCTAGGAGACATGAAACTGAGAAGAAGAACAAATACAATGATAGAGTGATACAGATTGAAAAGGCTACATTTACACCACTAGTTTTTAGCACAACTGGTGGGATGGGCAACGAAGCAGCAAGCTTTCTGAAGCACCTGGCTGTGAAACTCAGTAATAAATCAGGACAATCATACAGTGATAGTGTTGCCTTCGTGAGACGCCACTTAAGATTTGACCTTCTTAAGACATGTGTCATTTCTCTTCGAGGTTACAGGGGTAAGTCAAGAGCCATAGCAGCAGAAATGGAGACACTAGACCTCAATCTCATACCAAAAGCAGAGTATTAGCTGATCTCGGATCTACCCAACAATTATCATTGGTCATTATGGAATTATGAAAATCTTTTGAACTTTTAAGTTTTATGGTGCCAGCTGTTATTTTACGAAGTTCATGCATGTTGTTTTTTCTTTTCATAATGTGGGCTGTTAACACAGCCAGTTTTTCACATAATTCACCAATTAGGATAGCGTTTTTTCTTGTTCATATGTTCAATTGAATATGACCTTTTCATTTATTTTTTAATGCCAGGGAATGTTATGAACAGCTGGGGCTTTCTCAGCTAATTAGTATTTATTTAATTATTGTTTTTAAATTTATAATACTATACCACATAGTAAGATATGGCTGCCCCACCTCCTCCATATGGTGAGCTGGTCGGACCTCCACCCCCTGGAGCTCCCACTGTTGTTTACCCACCACCTGCTGCACCTGTGAGTAAAGCTGACGTCATGTGTTTTGGTCTAGAGAAGAGAATAGTGTGTGCTTTATATCCATAAAAACTTAAAAAATGGTTGTTGATACTTGATATACGGTATTTGAAATGATATGTTACATTAGGATGTGCCCTTTTTCAAAGTTTTTTGGGCACTTGGCTTCACTGTACTGTACATTCCGGTGAGCTGATCAAAAGGATATAGGATAATGTGACCTGTTACGTGATCTGCCTGCTAGTACTTTGTGTGCACATTCAATCCATGCGTGTAATCATTAGTCTTGGCGCAATCACGGTTCTGACAGTTAGTGTTAGCTGATAAACATTCTGGGCATGTCAGCGTACTGGTCAAGATCCACATTTCACAATTCAATTGATTTTTCGGGATGACTTAGTTACACAGTTCACACTTCAAGTTCACAATTAATTTTGACAATTATAAAAGTATAAAGCACTCCTTTTAAGCAACCTTTTACACAGAAGTCCGGGCTCCTTAACAATCAAATTAATATAAAATAAATAAATAAATGTTAAATACTAATAATACGCTTTATAGTTCTCTAGAATTCAAAGTTTAATAAAGAGAGTATCTTAAAACCTAACTCCACTATCTAAAGCGTCATAAATTATCGGCCTGATCATAATCCCGTAGATATTTTTTCCTCCATAAGTTTTGAGACCTATCATTAATATGACTCAATTGAAGTATTTTTGACTTGGGTAAACTTTCTGAATCATGGACCATTTTGCATAATTATGCGCATAATTATGCGGGCCAATATGAGAAATCCGTTTTGCCCCAGAAGCATCTACAGACCCCCATATGTAGTTCAAAATGACCGCAATGGCCAACTTAGTGGGTACAGAAGCCATTTTCAGAGCGATATCTCGAAAGCATAGCCCAGAAAACGCGAAAAACTGATTTGCAACTTATCGCTTTGTCTCAAATCTGCATATTTTCACCTTATAGTTAGGGACAGTTACAGTAGGAGAAACTGGGAAAAATTTTTACCGAACGATTTCTTCATATAAGTACTTCTATGGGTCCCTAGTATCACCAAAAAATTTCCGAACCAAATCCTTGGGCAACCACCTTAAAATGACCACAATGGGCATATTATGTCAGGCGGATGATGGTTCTAAAGCCCTCAGGGCTTCCGTTTTTGAGTTATGGCCCAAAAACCGATTTTCTATCACCTGCTTGATGATTTTTCAATGAGGGATTGGGGTTGGACTCTTTCTCTGGAAATTACATCGAACCAATTTCGAGAAAACCAACACATTTTAGACAAAAGACAATAGCATGCCCATATAGAATCCCATCAATTGGTCAATATTTCCATTTATGATACTGTAAGAGTAGAAATAGATTATTTTCCACAAAATATCGGTCCATATGCAATGTAAGTCACTCACAAGGTAGTAATTCACTAGCTAATGAGTCACTAGGTAGTGAATCACAAGTTGTAACGGATTGTCCCTGAAATGATGCCAACCCCCTATTTTGCAAGGTGATCATGGTGCCACTGCCATTAAATAAACTGTTATACCTGGGTTTCACATAATTGATCTTGATACAGCTAGCAAATCTATCAGAGTTGCAGAGTCGAGCCTTCTCCACCTCCCCAGGCCCTCCTTAAACCATTTGGCACTTCTTTGATGATGGCATGACACTTTTAAATACACATAAACCATGCAAACTCCTTTCTTCATCAACTCCCTGACCAGCGACCATACCTTAAACATCCCCCCTGATAGAACCATCCCCTTCCTTGATATCCTCTTCCAACTGAACAAGTCAACCTCAATTGGGAAGCTCACACACACCAACAACTATGCCTGGCACCCACTACTATTCCTGTACTCCTGTACTACATCTCCCAAAAAAGACACTGTCATCAGATCCTAAAAAAAATAAACCCGAAACCTCTGCTCCCCTCAGCATGTAGGTTGTAGACAAGCAACTTCTCGCAAACTGGAACAGACAGTAGGTAGGCTCTCCTCCAGAACAGAATCGTTCTCTTTCACAACACCATCATGGCAGATTCAGAAGTTTCACGCAAGTTCAATGTACCAATCTGTTGTCTCATCAACAGGCTGATCAGAACCAAACTATCCCTCAAGTCAAGACATATCTTCCCTTCCACCCCTCCCTCCATAGCCCATACCTAGAAAAAAGATACTGCACCAACACATCAATGTGAGATTCTCACCGAGGCAGAACTCAAGAAGTCAAACCCTTCTTACACCCTATCACCCAACACCAAATCTACGAGATCAGCTATCACTATACTGCCCTGCTAAGTACAATTGAGTAGGGGACAGACCTACCGCCCCCTTCTGGATAGAATTAAAGAGTGAGCACAAAGGATGATACAGATTACAGACAAAGAATCTCTGTGGATATGACAGATAGAGTGAAATATGCTCCTGCCCTCCACTCCATGTATGTATCGATTGCAAACTGGCTGGAGCAGCATCCATATCCTCAAATCTCTCCCCTCCAGGTGCCACCTTGACCTGTCAGATCAAAATATCTTGAAGGTGCCTATAATATAAGGAGATCCTAGGGAGGATGGGGTTCTGGAGTGAACTACACGAAGTAAGTGAGTATCACTATCTTGTGTCTGTTCTGTTCAAGGAAGACTTCTTAGCTGAGATGGTAGCTTTACTTGTTCTGTCAGGTCAAGGTAAGATCTATAGGGGAGAAGTCTGGAGATGATGCTCCAGGAAATCCGTTGTGACCACTACTCCAGTCATTACATGGAATGGGGGGCAGGAACAAATTCCACTCTCTGCTCGTGTCGTCACCAACGTCACTGAGTCTGTATCATCTCCCCAGCTCTTGAATTTAATCCTGAAGTGGTTTGCCTGTCCATTGTACTTGGTACAACAATCGAGGTAGCTGATCTCGTAGATCTGGTGTTGGGTGTGTGGGTGGAGACGTGGAGGGAGGTGTTGTCTGACTAGTCTGTTGTCCTGGTGAGAAGCTGACATCAATGTAGTGCTGGTTCAGTATCTTTTGTTTGGGGAGAGGGGTGGAAGGAACTAGATATATCTTCAGGGGTAATTTGGGTCAGATCTGCCTTTTGAAGGAGGCAAAGGAATGATTATATGTGGTGGGGCTGTGTAACTTCTAGTTCTGTGACGCTTCTGCCATGATGGAGATCATTTCAGTAAGGTCGTAATAGGATCTTGTGATTGGTAAAAATTCCATTTTTTGGCCGTAACTGAAAAACTAAAAGTTTGCAGCCCTTCAAAACATTATCAAACCCCTATAATGAGCTGATTGTGGTTCATTTGCAGTGGTTAATTTGCTTTCAGATAAAAAAGGGACCAAAGTTACAGCTTTCAATTATTGAATCATGGGTGACTAAAATTCGGTTTTTGGGCCATAACTCAAAAACGCAAGCCCTGAGGGCCTCAGAACCATCATCCGCCTGACATAATATGCCCATTGCGGTCATTTTAAGGTGGTTGGGTTGCTCTCAACTCCAAAAGGAACCAATGTTAGAGCTTTTTCAAGTTTGCGATAGGCCCAATTCCACATACCCAACTATGGCCATAACTTTTTTGCCCAAGGATTTGGTTCGGAAATTTTTTGGTGATACTAGGGACCCATAGAAGTACTTATATGAAGAAATCGTTCGGTAAAAATTTTTCCCAGTTTCTCCTACTGTAACTGTCCCTAACTATAAGGTGAAAATATGCAGATTTGAGACAAAGCGATAAGTTGCAAATCAGTTTTTCGCGTTTTCTGAGCTATGCTTTCGAGATATCGCTCTGAAAATGGCTTCCGTACCCACTAAGTTGGCCATTGCAGTCATTTTGAACTACATATGGGGGTCTGTAGATGCTTCTGGGGCAAAACGGATTTCTCATATTGGCCCGCATAATTATGCGCATAATTATGCAAAACTAGCAGGCCCGTTCGGCGCTGCTACGCACCATCACACTCGCAAATTAATGAAAAACTTTTTTACCGCATCGAAAAATTCGGATCAGAACCAAAGTTGTTGAGTGGAGTAGCGTAACAAAACCAACAACGCAAGAAATGAAATTTACACACTATACTTGTAACCATAGCTACGCAAGCACTTTCTGCACTCTGCACGTGCATGCCGACACAAACCCATACACACATCGACACAGTGCCCATACACACGGTTTTTCCATTCTAATCTATGATGCCGACACAATGGTCCATACACACGCCGACACAAAATCCACACACACGCCGACACAGTGTCCATACACACGGTTTTCCCATTCTAATCTATGATGCCGACACAATAATCCACACACACGCCGACACAAAATCCATACACACTTACCAAATTATAATTAAAGATGGTCCATGATTCAGAAAGTCTACCCAAGTCAAAAATACTTCAATTGAGTCATATTAATGATATCAGGTCTCAAAACTTATGAAGGAAAAAATATCTACGGGATTATTAGTCTAGTTACTTAATTCAAAATTTAGAAGGAACGTGCAAATTGCTATACCCTTTAATGACCGGTTGTAGAACTTAGTTTAGGCCATCCAGAATCACGCTGTACCGTGATCCTTTAGTTTTGGGAAATGGAACATGGTCTGGCGACCACGCCCATTTTGAGCGTGGGAAAATTCGAGAATTCGAGAAAGAAAATTATTGAAGGCCATTTATAGCATGATGGGTGTCTAAACCCATGTTTTTGAGGACGCTGAATCGATTGGGAGGGTTATTTTTGAGTTCTGATCATCCTGTGTGACGTCAGCGACCACGCCCTCTTTTACCGTGGGAATATTCGTGTAATTTTTGGATTTCATAATAGTAGGTCGTACTATGCCATGTTAGGTGTCTAAACCCATGTTTTCGAGGACGCTGAATCGATTGGGAGGGTTATTTTTGAGTTCTGATCATCCTGTGTGACGTCAGTGACCACGCCCAATTTTACCGTTGGAATATTTCCACCTAATGGAGTCAAATCCTAATTTTTTTCAGGAACAAATTCTGCACCAAGCGATTTTATATAGTTTTTGTCCAAAAAATCGATCTAGCAACTTCTTGTCACTTCCCAGGGTGGGAAAGTGCTGAAAAATTGATTTTTAATAGAGGCGCAGCCGACTGACATGTGAAAAATCGTAACTTGGCCCAGGAAGGTCGTGGAGACTTCGTTTTGGGCTTAAAAGAAGCGCAATGGCCATGTTCATATACAACTTGTCAATAAACACATGCCCTAAAATGATCAGGAACCGATTTATGGCCAAAAAAGTGATTTTTGGGCATCCACAATGCGATACATAGCAAGGGCGATTTTCCTATCTAGGCGCAGGAAGATCGTAGAGACTTGATTTTGGTCGCAAAAGAAGTGCAATGGCCATGTTTTGTACCTCTTGCAATAAACACGGAGGTCTGCAGGTATTGTAATGAATGGGGCTTAACAGTTAATCTGGAAAAAACTACAGTTTTGGTGTTTATCAAAACAGGAAGAAAACTGAAAGCTAGCATTGGACTGAAATATGGACAGGATTACATCATATCAGCCAGACGTTATTGCTAACTGGGCATCACTTTCAACCTGAGCGGTAGCATGCAACAAGCCCGAACGAACTTCGGCTCAAGGGTCTGCAAGCCTACTTTGCACTCAAGCGAAGTATTGACATCTGGAGCCTTGAGACGAAGTCTCTCTTCAGACTTTTTGACTCATTTATTGCACCAGTGGGTATTCACATACTGTTGCCCAGTGTGGTTTTACGAAAGCGACTTTGTTAAGTTTTTGACCACCAACTCATTGCAAAAGGATCCAAGAGCATCAATGACCAAAATAGCAACAGATCAAGCCGAACAAATTCACCTTAAGTTCCTCAAATGGACCATTAGGCTGTCAAATAAGGCTGTCCACATAGTTTGCTGGGGAGACACAAGCAGGGCTCCCAATCCCATCCAGACAATCAAACAGGCTCTTGACTACCTCCAGAGGCTAGAAAGTAGGAACATCCATGGTCTAAGCACTTTACCCCCTCGCAAGTGGCAGTTCATGCATTTAGAGAACAAGCTGATCTTTCCTTGCCTTGGTATGAAAAAGCACACTACATCAGGACCACATCCACCCAGGCATGGCCAAAGTAACTGTTATATCATATTGATATTTATTATTTGTTAATCTGATATTTATAATCTCTTCAATAGATTAACCAATGCCCCTTAGCTTTTATATGACATCTATGACCTATGGATTTGATGTTCAAGATTGTTGATCATATTTATATTTAAAGATTACCTTGGATCCACTATACTTGTGTGTTATTCTACGTCTTCTTATTCAACAGTTGAATCACCTCTGTCATAAGTAAGCAACAAAATATAAAAGTGGCGACGAGGATTACCAATGGCAAACGCTGCAAGAATACTTGGCAGATTGGAAGATTCATTTCGAGAACTCTGTAAAATATCCTTGAAACTTAACCCTAAACTCTCTTTTTACCATAGTGTCAAGAGTGACATGGGCTATGAACCCTTCTTAGATATCCTGAGCCATAACAATAGCAAAAATATAACAAAACTCAGAGGAAGCTACCAGCAGCTCAAAAGCAAAACTGGTAGATACTTGCCAAGCAAGAGCTCACCAAACTATGAGTCCAGCAAAAACAACTCTAATTGGCGGAAAAGTTGCAAAGTTTGCTGTGATGTTGAAGCAGAAGACCTCGCACATGATCTCCCCATGTACGATCCAATTATAGAAGTCGAACTGCATATCGTCACCTCAACATAGAAAGGGCCTAAGTTCACATAGGCCTTTTTTAATATTTTTGCTTTATTTAAAAGATTTTTCCTGGTTTTCATTTCATCAAAAAATATTCCTGTGAGAAGTTATGAATTTTCAAAGATTCGAATTTACATACAATTACATTGCGAGAAAAACACGTTTTTCTCAAAACTTGATTTTTTCACGTAGGCCCTTTCTATGTTAAGGTGACGATATCCTTGCAACTTGCCCAAAATATCACCATATTAGGCTTCAATTGGAGGACTACATCAAATTCATGATAATGGCCGGAACCCCCAAGATCTGCCGCACCTTTTCTCATCTAGGAAACATCAAAGCATTTTCCAATTACATCAGGAAAAGATTCAGAGTTAGATTCCCTAAAAACAAGGAGACAATTCAGAGTGCCTATCAAAATTTACACAATCCCTATCAAAATTTACACTACCAGTCTGATTCGAACTATGCATCATATTTTTTTTCTTCTGTTACCGCGGGTTTTCTATAATCTTTCTGGCTTAAATTTGAATTTCCATAGCACATTTCCCAGTATGGGCCACCTCTAATGTATCCTCTTTGGGCTACCTTTCATTAATATGATGTATTTCTAAAGGTTCATCGCAGGGAAGTCTGACATTACATTATGTAATTTGACGTAATTTCTATAAATTCTAGTGATATGCCCTAAAATGCTCAGTAACAGAGTTTTGGCAACAAACTGATTTTTTGGGCACTCGAGAGATGTAGCTGAGGTGATTTTTACATCTCACCCATGTGGGTCGTAGAGACTTGCCTTAAAGAAGCGCAATGGCCATGTTTATATACGAAATTTTAAAGATATATATGCCCTAAAATGCTCCAGAGCAAAAACTAATTTTTGGGTACCTCAAGACATAGCAGAGGCGATTTTTGTATCTCAGCCCAGGATGGTCGTTGACACTAAAAATAACGTAGTGGCCATGTTATAATAATCTAAACTTTCAAATATTATATATAGCCACGGCTTCTCCAGATCGACTTTTCACTATAGGACATAGGTGGTCTCCATCAATTGATCTGTATGTGGGCAATACCCATGAAAATTACATCTGCTTTTGGAGCTGGGATATCAAAATCGCCTCAGCTATGTCTCATGGCCCGTGAGCGATCAAGTTGTCGCCCATTACATTGTTCTGGAGCCTGTTTGGGCATATTTTCATTAATAATACGTGTAGAAACATGGCCATTGCGACTTTTCTGGGCTTTCCTGATCCAAAATTCGCCTCCGTTATGGCGTTAAAAAAAATCAGTTTTTTGCCCATAAATCTGTTCCTAAGCATTTTAGAGCATATGCTTATTAACAAGACGTGCATAAACATGGCCATCGCCCTTGTTATGTATCGCATCGCAGACACCCAAAAATCACGTTTTTCGGCCATAAATCGGGTCCTGATAATTTAAGGGTATGTGTTTATTGACAAGTTGTATACAAACACGGCCATTGCGCTTCTTTTAAGCCCAAAACGAAGTCTTAACGACCTTCCTGGGCCAAGTTACGATTTTTCACATGTCAGTCGGCTGCGCCTCTACTAAAAAATCAATTTTTCGGTACTTTCCCACCCCAGGAAGTGACAAGAAGTTGCTAGATCGATTTTTTGGACAAAAACTATATAAAATCGCTTAGTGCAGAATTTGTTCCTGAAAAAAAAGGATTTGACTCCATTAGGTGGAAATATTCCCACGGTAAAATTGGGCGTGGTCGCTGACGTCACACAAGATGATCAGAACTCAAAAATAACCCTCCAAATCGATTCAGCGTCCTCGAAAACATGGGTTTAGACACCTAACATGGCATAGTACGACCTACTATTATGAAATCCAAAAATTACACGAATATTCCCACGGTAAAAGAGGGCGTGGTCGCTGACGTCACACAGGATGATCAGAACTCAAAAATAACCCTCCCAATCGATTCAGCATCCTCAAAAACATGGGTTTAGACACCCATCATGCTATAAATGGCCTTCAATAATTTTCTTTCTCGAATTCTCGAATTTTCCCACGCTCAAAATGGGCGTGGTCGCCAGACCATGTTCCATTTCCCAAAACTAAAGGATCACGGTACAGCGTGATTCTGGATGGCCTTAACTAACTTCTACAACCGGTCATTAAAGGGTATAGCAATTTGCACCGGATTTGTACTAAGTCACCAGACTATATGATCAGGTCCTTGTATATTACAAACATGTCATAAATTATCGGCAAAATGGTACCACAGGAACGCGACAAAAATTAGCCTCCATTAGCCTCCATTAGCCTCCATTAGCCTCCATTAGCCTCCATGGAGGCTGAGTGGAGGCTGAGTGGAGCCTGAGTGGAGGCTAAGTGGAGGCTAATTTCAAAAATTAGCCTCCATGGAGGCTAGTGGAGGCATGAGGCTAATTTTCGAAAAATAGCCTCTACTATGGAGGCTAATTAGCCTCCACCCAGCCTCCACTACGCTCCACTAGCCTCCACTCAGCCTCCACTCAGCCTCCATGGAGGCTAAATTTTTGGTTTAGCCTCCACTAGCCTCAACTCAAGAATTAGCCTCCATTAGCCTCCACGGAAATTTAAAAAGTTATTTTTTGGATTCTATGGAAGCAATTTTGACAGTGCTAGTGGAGGCTATAGCCTCCAAATGGAGGCTAAAATCATGAAAAAACACAGATAATATGCTAGCCTCCACAAAATTAAATTTATGTCATGTTTTTACAAAAAGAGTACATTTTGTAACATAGACCAAAGTCTAGTATTAGGCACCACTCGGCCTCCACTAGAATCCACTCAGCCTCCACTACGCTCCACTAGGCTTCACTCAGCCTCCACTAGGCTCCACTCAGCTTCCACTAGGCTCCATTCAGCCTCCACTAGCCTCCACGCAGCCTCTACTCAGCCTCCATTAGCCTCCACTCAGCCTCCACTAGGCTCCACTCAGCCTCCACTAGGCTCCACTAGCCTCAACTAGGTTCCACTAGCCTCCACTAGGCTAGTGGAGCTAAGTGGAGCCTAGTGGTGGCTGAGTGGAGCCTAGTGGAGGCTGAGTGGAGCCTAGTGGAGGCTGAATGGAGCCTAGTGGACGCTGAGTGGAGCCTAGTGGAGGCTAGTGAAGGTTAAGTGGAGCCTAGTGGAGGCTGAGTGGAGCCTATTGGAGGCTGAATGGAGGCTAGTGGAGCCTATTGGATCCTAGTGGAGGCTAGTGGAGCCTAGTGGTGGCCAGTGGAGCCTAGTGGAGGCTAGTGGGGCCTGAGTAACACTAACACAGCAGCCCCAGAATGAAACTACAGTGCAGACTCCTTCACACACGTTCTCATCAACGTGTTAATATAGTAATATTATGCTATTATGGACCATGTTTTGAAGAATTATTTTAGAAATTTCTTATCTCGTTTTTCCAACCGAACTACCAGCTATTTTCTAGGACGAGAAGCTTGCGGGATGGTACAATGATTGTGTGTGCGTGTACATCACAGCTTAATAGTCACACACGAAACTAAGACGGTTTAATCTCATCGACGTTGCACTTTACGCTTTGATAATGACGTGGCATCTCATTCGCTTATTTACCTACATGTACATATTCGATATAACATCATCGCACACACAGATATATAGGAGTATAGGGGAACATTAGTGATGCAATTAGACCCTTTCATTGCATTACTATACCCCAACACACTGATATTAAACAAACAATCTAATTTGCCTTATGCAGTTATGCTCACTTTGCAGAAGTGGATGTGGGACAGGCATGTAATTCGATTGAATATCCGCATAACAGCTCAGTGGTAAATACAAATTGGATCAGGCGCGAGTATCTAATTAGCGGGCGTGGGCGGAGTAACAAATTAATTGAATGAGTGTCGTCACGTGGGTGTCAGGTGAGGTAGTGTCACGTGACCAATTCATGGGAGGAGAGGTGTCACGTGGGTTCATTTTCAAATCAAAATATGCTAGGAATGAACTACAGCGAAAAGACTTAGCTTGTCGGAATCAGCACGATCTCCTCTATCAGATGAGCTTCGTATATCAAAAATTCATGATTCATTGGGAGCCTCTACCAATACTACTTAACTTTGTTTTAACCATCAAATAAGGATATCCAATACTCATCATGTTCAACCAATACTTTATAACATTCCATTAAGTACATCAACTTACCATAAAAGGGAACTCACTCTTTTACCCAATACCATTTAGCATCGTAGGAACTTAGACCGTTAATTTGGGGATTCTGCTCAATCAAAAATTCGTTTTTATGTATACAAATATGGTAGTTTATATCTCTTCACCTAACAAATTTTTACAACAAATTATAGAATGATAGATTCTCTCCCAACTCCATCCCAAGTTTACTAGTAATTAAATTTACTTGGTCCATCCAATCATATTAATAACATCAAATAATTAAAGACGACTGTTTAAACTGCAGTGTGCACGGCTTGAGTTTGTATGGCGTATGGCGTACATACATGTTATTTATTTTTGCATGCATGCCGCACAGACTTGGGCATTGTGCACCAGGGGCGCATGGGGTGCATTTCGAACTGCCTGTATAACACACCAAATAAGAGAATTTATTCTGTTTACCCAAAATACGAAACAACAGTACAGAAGTGTTTGATTCTGGTCCCCCATAGAAGAGCATCAGATACAGGACATTCTAATCCATTTCTTGTCCTGGATACTAGTAGTAAATAAGAAAATGGAGGAGAAGCCTTTGCCTTTTTCATTGCCTTAAAAAGAAATTGAGCGTATGTTTTCGGCTCAAGCCAGTTAGGCAGATAACTTGAGTTGAGGCCATTGGGGTTTATTACCCAACTGGCACTTATAGTTGCTGCTCAATAGTTTGTATAGTCACCTGCTCTCTGCTATTTAGACTATTTGGCACGCCAACATATCAGCCTCGCTGCTCGCGGCACGACCGTTACTCCTCAGACTTAATTGTTAAATGTGAGGAGTCTAGTCGTTCGGCACAGCGCATCTTCGGAAGCACATCTACATACATTCTAGGTCCAAAACTGTGGAACCAAGTGCCAAGCACTATTGAAGCAAATTTCGATAAATTTGACATGTTTAAAACTAGTTTGTTGAAATATATTGCTTTGATACCGGACAAGCCTCCGGTCGTTGGTTACAGGCCTCCTCCACCTGAACTACTGAGAGATACTGGCTAAGCTGAAATTGATGTCTCTTCAATGCAGACGGGAAAGATACATCATCCTTATGACATCAAGGCACGGTAGAGTAGCAGTTATTCCTCCCCTGTCTAGGTTAAGCTCAGTAGCCAATCAGACGCTTTATCTCTTTATGATACACCATTTGCAGTCCTAGGTCCAAAACTGTGGAACCAAGTACCAAGCACTATTGAAGCAATCGATAAATTTGACATGTTTAAAACTAGTTTATTGAAATATATTGCTTTGATACCGGACAAGCCTCCGGTCGTTGGTTACAGCTGCAGCTGGTCTAACTCTCTGGTAGACTACTCACCAACGCGGTGGTTGGACCTCTGATGACCCTACGACTCTACGAAAACCCTACCAAGTTACCAATTTAGTTATGGGCACGAAACGGAGAAAGTCCCAGAGGCAAAGGAACACATTTGTCCAATTTAAAAGAACTGAACTTGATATCCTCTTGATCAGCTCACCGAGATCTACCAGTGAAGCAAATTACCCAAAAAACTTTGAAAAAGGGTGCACCCTAATGTTAAATAACATGTTTCAGGGAGTGGTAGTGGTACAGAACATACATTTTGATAGATTTCCTGTGCAAGTGACTTGTCCCAACTGCAGACAGCTGATTATCAAAAATATTTATTAACAGTGAAGGGGTGTGGTTTGTAGAATAGTAGACCAGTAGGGTGGGGGGCAACCCCCATAAACCCCCGGTTGATATCGAAAAAAAAGGCAAATGGGGGTTTAATTTTAGGGGGTTTGTGGGGGCTTAATTCTAGTACTAAACGGGGGATGGGCCTGTCCACGATGTCGGTGCCTGCACAGTAGTAGGTGCCAAAGTACTCAGCCCTAATACTGCCTAGGGAGGGGCATTTCCCCCACCAAGAAAATTGAGGATCCTAGTGCTTTTTTTCAAGATATAAGGTCAAACATTGGCAGGGACCTGGTTCTTTCCAGTTGGGGCTTCACGCACCTCCCCCTCCCGAGTGTGCCAACTGCACTTCCCCATGCAGTTGGTATCATCCACACCTTCCACCTGCTGGGTACTCTCTAGTACCACATTTTTGATTGAAAACCCTCGTAAGGGCACCGCAAAGGGCTTTTAAATATATTGAATATATTATAAATATAGATCATTAGAGTCAAAATTATATAGTACTTCGACCAGAGAGTATCGCCAGCAATTCGAAACCAGTAAAGTTAACATTGTCAATCAAGTCCCTGAGGGCTGTTCAGCCCTGTGTGATCACATGAAAAGCAATTACTAAAACATGCAAAACCCTCTTACCAGCAACAATCAACAAACAATTCAATATGCCACAAAAACACACTTTCAGTTTCATCCATTTGAGGCAATCTTATCCTGAAACTGACTTGTCCGTCCTTTATGAAGAATGTCTTCCCAGTTTCCTTTGAGGCCCTCTCCTTCATTTCCTTCACCAAGTCTCTATGAATCTGACGCTGTTCGGGATCGATCTGGACACACGAAAACAGTTTTAAACTTCTCCACATTCCTGAGATTCCCTAGCGTTGGCAACCAACTGACCAGCAACAATGGAGCTTGAAACTTTCACTTTCACGGGCCGGACAGATGCCTGACTAGTTCTTGACTTGTTGCCTATCCTACAGGTCTCAACAATTTTCGGTTTTTGACTGATACTCTGAAAAACGTCGCTCACAGTTTTGCTCAGTTCGTTGTCGTTCTTCTCCACCAGACCAAACAAGATGACGTTGTGACTGCGGTCCTCCTCCTGCACGACGTGCTTCACAACACTCTGCAGCGTTTGCGGGCTAATGACTTGCTCCTTCGGCTGGGATTTCTCCACGATCGAACTGTACGTCTGAAATTCAGACTTCACCGAGTCAACAACAGACGATTTCACAGTGTCTTTCAGCGTTTCAAGTAATTTACTTTTACAGTCTGATAGCTCCTTCTGAACGCTGATCACTTGCTTCTGGCTCTCAATGAGATCATTCTGCACAGCACTCGTTGAGTTTCGCATGATTCTGACATACCCCATCAATTCGTCCATATAATGTAGCGATCTGGAAAGTAAACTAGCGAGCTCCGGCTTGTTCAACCTGTTGATATCCCTCATATCAATGTTCTGCAACTTTCCTTAAGGTTTCTGCAACTGCCGTAGAGCGTCTTTACTCCATGTCAAGGCCTCGTCGTACCCTCGATCAATCTCATACAGTAATTCTTGCATATCATTTACAAGGTAAGACTGTGCGTGTAATTAACAAGTTGCACGAAATGTAACAGAGATAAGCGTTGCGATAAGAGAGCGAATTATTGCAACGTATTGAAAAGTACAAGCTAAGTATCATAACCTCACTATCCAACCCCTCACGGTATATCTTACTTATAATTTTACTTTATAACCACCTCAGCCCCCTCTTTCTAGATCTATACTATTCTTTTATCCTTTTACTTAATTCATTATAATTCAGGTACACTTACGTGAAGACTGTCCTCAAAGGGAATGATCAACCCATAAGTACATATTAACATATTATCTTACTTATAAAGTCGCAAATCGTGTATGTTCTCTGTACGTCACGCCCCATAGCAATGCGCACGCAATGGGGAAAGTTGCACGTGCAGATTAAGAGCGTGCGTTCATTTCTGTTTAATGCTGTTTACTCCAGTAGCTGAGGGCAAGGTCGTGTACCCATCATTGTCGAGAAGGTTTCTCGACGGTTTTCGGTACTTTAGACCATGCTGAAGAAAACGTACTTGCTGCCGTTCGACGAATCGACGTCCTGAGGGGTGATATGGCCACGCCCATTTTTGCCCTCAGGCGGTATTATGAGACATGATTATCTCGACTTCTGATGGTCATAAAGACTTCAGAATTGAACTAGAGTGTCTATCTCATCGAGGGGAACAACTTTTTCGCTGACAACTTTTTTGTCAGATAATTAGTTAATTGACCAATTAGCTATTTGGGCAATTTTCAAAAATCCTAAAAAACTTTTATGGCTAAAATGATCACAATAACCTAAAACGTGGAAAAAGTGGTTTTTAAGAATATTTTTGAAAAAATTTCACTTAGAAAATTTTTGGACTTAGAAATTTTAAGCAAAAACAAAATTTTATTTTTGCATCCTTAATTTACTTGGCCCTATAATTTTTGGACTTATAAAAGTCACTGTGGATTGCTTTTTGCCGTTCTGACAGCATATTTTTGACTGCTCCTACTGGAAGTTTGCCCTTCAGAGCTGGTTTCGAGCTGATCAGAGTAAAGCCAGACAACTTACCCCAAATAAGCGCCTTGCTTATGATGCTTCCACTGCACTTAATTTGTGCCAACATCAAGATAAGCTGCCCCTCCCTCAAGTTACTGGAAGTGTGCTCTCTTCATAAGTGGTTGTAAGCTGGCTCTGCAACATATGAAGAGAGAGCACCTGCTTGTAAACAGTGGTGACCCTGGCGCCCAGAGCACCACTTGTTTACATTTAAGGCAGGTGACTGTCCCTGTACCAGACCACTCCAACCATGGTGCTCAGAGAGCTGCCCCACTGCCTACATGTGGAAGCAGGAACTAAAGATGTGAAACTGACCTCCCCAAATGAAGCCAAGATGGGCTGTTCCTCCCTCCCTTCTAGAATAGCCAGACGACCAGGCTGTCCTGCGGGAGAACACCTGTAACACCCATCAACATTTCTCACTAAATTCTCTCTCACAACAACCAGTGCCTTCTGCTGTGCGACGCCTGACACCAATGCTGCATGGTGGACTACAGTCACTGATCATGGATGGCACCCAAAAGTCTTTCCTCACCCAACCTATACAAACATGCAAGCTTTTATCATTATCCATGACTTCTTCCCAGACGAACTGTCCCTCTTCCGTGTTCTACACGCAGTTCTTGACATCTGAGTTCCCTACCAACCCTTCTCCATTCTCTTGCATAACGAGCTGGCAATCCACAATGCTGTGGCCTTATGCCAGGGGTTGCAACTTGCACTTTAACAGTTTATGGACTAGACATGGTAGAGAGTGGACGAGCGTGTGGTGAAAAAGTCCTACACTTTCTGAACGTTTGTTTTCTTAAAAAATTGTATGACTGTGATGCTGTGTGCTTGCGTATTGAACTCCACTATTTTATTTTTTTCCAACTTCTAACACGCAAAATTTTACTAATTAAATAATTAAGGATTCGCTTCTGTAGTGGATGCGTAATTAGGTTTTGAAACACTTCTCCAAAGGTGGAGTGGCTTGCCTGCAGCTAATTAGATTTGCGGCCTGCTAAGGTAATGTTGCCGGTGATAGTGTGATAATGTTCAGATTACATTACAGACATGATAATCTCAAGAGTGTAAGATTAATGTAAAATTGCTTTAGGTAGCGCAAACAAAATTCTGTGAACAGAGCCTGGCCTCGTAAACTTACAGAAATTACCAGCCCGAGAAAGCTGTAGTTTTGACGTGAAAGATATAAAATTTGCGTAGGTACAGTATAATATCGTAAATTGTTAAAACCATTAAAAGCTAAGAAGAGCATCACAAAATGTCACACAAACTCATACAGTTAGCTATGACCAGTCGCCTCACAGATGTCGCAGTATTCATACAGCTTATTATGACACTGTCGCCTGTTATATCTTTATATCTCGGCTAACGCAGATGTTTCAGTTTCCATACAGCTAACTATGACACTGTCGCCTGTTATATCTCGTCTAAGAAAGATGTTACATTATCCATACAGCTAACTAGTAACTATGACACTGTCGCCTGTTATACTGTTATAGTATCTACTATCTCGGCTAACAGTATTCATGACACAGTCGCCTCACAGCTAACAGTCTAACACAGCATTCATACAACCAACTATAACACCGACCGGGTGGGCGAGATTTTAATCTCAATGACATTTCATCTCAGGTCACATTATCTCCCTGCCCTAACCATGACCCAAAACCCAAACCCCCAACTTTGATCCAAACCCATAACCTTACCCTTGCAGAGAGCTGATATACTTATTGTGAGATGAATAGTGTCTTGGGATGAAATGTCCGTCCCCTATTAGGTACACTGTAGCCTGTTATAATATTCCAATACCTACAGATTTCACCCACTATTACACACAGTCGCCTCACACAGCTAACACAGTATCATACAGCTAACTATGAAACAGTTTAGTTGCCTCACAGCTAACGTAGCTGATGTATCTCATCAAATAGTAAAACAACAGACAATGTTTGTTTCACCAACATTGGGAAATTGTATGGTATTGTAGGAAAAGCGTCGGTACCTATTATCGCAGATAAACGCCGTTTCAGGGACGAATTTTGTACTTTCATTTCATATTTGACCGAAGCCAACTTCCAACGACAAGGTCTAGAAAATGATACGTTTTTCAGAATTCATGAGTGGCTCAGCTTTCCTTTTAGAAATGCACCAACTATTATGGCCAATCTCTGCCGTATGCCAACAGAGAATTACCTTATCGGACATAATTACCTCTATCACGGATTAAGTTTCACGGACCTAAAAAGCTAAAAATTTCACAGACATCATTAATATTCAAGATCGATCCTGTCATTTCAAATTGCAACAAAAAGACAAAAATTCGCTTTCCAAATTTTTCCACTGATCTGAACACTTGAATTGAAGATTTTTCACTTTTTTCGTTAAGAATTAATATGTACCCATGATAAATTTCCATGTTTCACGAAAAAGAGGTAAAATTTCCTTAGAAATTTTCATTATTTCATTTAAAGCAGTAAAGTCAGAAATATTGCGTGTCTCTACCCGATAAATTTTAAGAGGAAATAACTGACTTAATTTTCACGGACATTAGTATCACCGTAAAAATCTTCACGGACGTTAATCTTCATGCTGAGGTTATCAGCGTGAATGTCACGTCCGTGATAATTTTGTCCCATAAGATACGGCTTCTGTTTCCATATTAGAATGCAATTATTGTGATCATTGCACCATTCTCCAGACTCAAAACTCCGTTATCGACCAAAAACAAGGCCAAATCGTACGGCTAACAACTTAAAGATTACCAACTACGTTTTGACGTTCTACCCGGTAGGAAGTGTTATAACATTGCTGATTATCTAAAATTATCGATTATCATTAAGTCATAATTACCTACGATTTAATAGGTGTACTGCAGAAAGAAGTAATCAAAAGGCCATAATGGCTTAGGTAGCTGATAAGCTCAATTTTTTTTCGCGTGTTCTGACAGACAAGGTGATAAGGTATTACAGTGCTCTAGGTAATTAAGCGGCATTGAAATCCTCATTATACAGTGCACTTTGTTAAGTAAGGTATACTTAACACAAACAGTAAGGGTATTTCAACTTTTTGTAATATCATCTGATGGATAATCTGTCCGAAGCAAAATTGTTGACTCACGGGCGATATCAATTCCACACTCTGGATAATGATAGTTACGTCACTCTTGCAAAAGATCTACCTTATAAATGGCACACATGATCTCATTGTTTTCTTGCCGCTAAATCGTTATTTACACTTTCAAAATAATTTCCCTGTGTATTTATGAAGTCTCCACATGATTAGGTTTCCCTACACTATCCCATCCCTCGCACTAATTGTTATCGAATTACGAGTTCCAAAGATGGGTGCAAGGAGGACTGGGTCTAATTTCTCAACCGCAATTAGATTCCTTTGATGTCATGCGCCTCTGTAGGGTAAAAATACCACACGCTAGTTTTAAGGTACTTTTTGCAACCATCTTTAATCAAATTAGCCTTAATTAACGAACTAATTAAAATTGAAAATTTATTTTTATTCAGTCATACTCGAAATAGGCAAAATCGAAGATAGAGTGAAAATCAGCTTTCTAGCAGCTATGGTTTGTCTGTAATAAAATTGTAAAGGTATGTGCGGGCATATTCACCACACCCTCGTCGACATACTGTTAAACAGTCCCCCTTCAAGCATATTTGCCGAGGCCCGAGCAGATCTTCTGGATGAGTAGGTACCAGATTGTGAAATCACCAGTCAGAGCTCAGGACTTCGCCAAGATTGAACACTTCCCATTGTTCTACTTCTAGTGGGTGATGCTGACAGAGTGTGAGGGACCCTCAGCTTAAGACTGCACCCTTGATGATGCCTTGTTGATGACCGGACCAAATTTGAAGATATTGCCTACTGTCAGGATAGGCTTTCAGGAAATTCCACGGGGTAGAGTTGAGCAGACGAGGGCCATGGAGTGGAAACTGTAGTGTAAGCCCTCACCAATGATACATTGGGTGAGTCTCAGGGAAGCGCCGTGCTCTCTGCTAGTTCCACATGCCGTGGCTAAGGATGCGTGTCGTAGAAGAGGTCCCAATCCATGTAGTGGCATAGTAGGAGAAGAAGGAAGCCATGACTACAGTAAGAAGGGGCTTTAGGGTTCTTCCGACTTCCAACTCTGTACAAAATCACCCGCTGGAATGAAGATGGCTCCATTCTTGGCAACGTCATCTTTGATTGCTTGATTGGTGAGTTCTCGATCAGCTACTCATCCAGAAGTTCTGCTCGACAGAATCTGTTGAGCAGCTTGATCTGCTTGATTACAGTACAGTATGGCAGCAACATTATTATGGTCTGTTCAGTGTGTCAGGAGTCTCACTGCAGACCCCCATTTCTAGGGGGACGGCTACAAAAACGTCAATTTTGGTTGAAGTGTGCACAAAAAGCGTCCAAAAGTGTCAAAAACGCGACAATAAGCGTTCGAAAGTCTCAAAACATGTAGGAAACATGACAAACTGAAAATCTCGTCGCCCCCCGCCCCCCAAAAATGGGGGGTCTGAAGGAGGCAATGGTTGTTTCAAGAGAAAATGTAGTCAGAAAGGGTAATGGATGTTTCATGTCTCGGGGGAACAGGGGTTCTCCAGGCTGAGCAGCCTGGTGGGTCAGTCTGGCTATCCTAGCGACCTAGCAATGGAGGGGAGGCAGCTCCCCCTTCCACATGTTGAAGTGGTCAGGAACAGGGGTGCTCAACTTCCTGTCAATACACAACAGTGGTGATCCTGGCTCTGCTATCAGGTCTGATGAGCGCACACTTCCAGTAGTGAGGAGGGGCAGCTTATATTGGCCTTGGCTTTAAATAAAATGCAGTGGAGGCATCATAAGCAAGGCGCTTATCTGGGGCAGTCAGTTGCAATAGCTTCATTTTGTCGCAGCTTTCCTCTCAGATCCCGCTTCCACATGAAGACAATGGGAGCGGCTCTGAGCACCATGATTGGAGTGGTCTGGTACAGGGGCAGTCACCTGCTTGTAAACAGTCGTGAACCTGGCTCTGCAACCAGTAATGAAGAGAGCACACTTCCAGTAACTTGAGGAGGGGCAGCATATCTTGATATTGGCTTCAAATTAAGTGCAGTGGAAGCATCATAAGCAAGGCGCTTATTTAGGGAGGTAAGTTGTCACAGCTTTACTCTGATCTCGGCTCGAAACCGGCTCTGAAGGGGGCAAACTAAAACAATTTTTTTTTTAAACAATTCTAATTTTATTTAATTTACAGTTCACACTTATACATAAGCGAAATACCATAAATTTTGACGACATGCCAAGTGGCACAAGTTTAGAAAAAGAGAAGAAAGACTAATAAGCCACCAGATGCTTCTGCCGTCCCGTGATAATACAATGTATATGTGTAAGACCCCACGTTTGGGTACCCATGAAGCCCTAAGGGCTTTGAAATCATGAAATAATTAAGCTATTCAAACCATAAAATCAATTGAGATGTCAAAAGAAAATTAGGGAATGTGAACATACGACTTTATAGTGGTCCCATTGCCACTGCATCATCACTTCACAAAAATCACAAAAAGCACTCATAACACGAATAAACAAATCATGAGCAGACACTCATTTCTTATTGACTCTCTGCCACAGACTTGGAGTTAGTGGCGCATCTCCTGCCTGTTCAGTCCATGTTCTGGTAAGTTTCACTCTCCGAGAAGCACTATCATATGCACTGCTGGGCCATTTAGAATTAAACCTTGGAGTGTCTGCTTCGGGTTCGGTAGCTGGATCTACCGGTGCGCTCGCAGTGGATCTTCCAGTATGAGCAGTCAAAATATGCTGTCAGAACAGCAAGGGGCAATCACAGTGACTTTTAGAAGTCAAAAATTATTGGGCCAAGTAAATTAAGGATGCAAAAAATGAAAATTTTGTTTTTTTGCTCAAAAATTTTCTGTGAAAATTTTTTCAAAATATTCTTAAAAACCACTTTTTTCCACGTTTTGGGTTATTGTGATCATTTTTAGCCATGAAAAGTTTTTTAGGATTTTTGAAAATTGCCCAATTAGCTAATTGGTCAATTAACTAATTATCTGACAAAAAAGTTGTCGGAGAAAAAGTTGTTCCTCTTGATGAGATAGACACTCTAGTTCAATTCTGAAGTCTTTATGACCATCAGAAGTCGAGATAATCATGTATCATAATACCGCCAGAGGGCAAAAATGGGCGTGGCCATATCACCCCTCAGGACGTCGATTCATCAAACGGCAGCAAGTACGTTTTCTTCAGCATGGTCTAAAGTGCCGAAAACCGTCGAGAAACCTTCTCGACAATGATGAGTACACGACCTTGCCCTCAGCTACTGGAGTAGTTTTGATTTCGGAGATTCATAACTTTCAATATGATTGGAAATTTTTTGAAGCGGTAAAAAATATTTAATTGATTTGAAATTTGCCAACAAGATGCTGCGTAGCAGCTTCAAGTGAGCTGTGTTTTTGCAGGCCCAACGGGCCTGCTAGTCTATTATATAATTTCGTAAGAGTATGTGTATGGTGGCTCAAACCCAGCACCAGAAAAAAAATTTCAAACTAAAAATAAAATAATTAGAAAAAATAATTTTTTTAATTTTAAATTTTGTTTTAGAAATTTTTAAATTTTTTTAAACAATTTTGAAAAAAAATTTTAAAAAAATTTTCAAATTAAAAATCATGGCTCAAACCCGCCACGAAAACTAAAACTGAAAATGAAAATCGTTTTTTATTCAAATCACGTACGAACTTTTTGTTCGCGGCGCAAAAATTCTTAAAATTAATTTGAAAAACGAAATTGCTTCATCTTGAAACATCATGAAAAACGCGTTTGGTGTTCGCGCGTTACGTTAAGTTCATAATGTTGTTAGCAAAATGATATTATATTATGAGCAGCAGCCAAATTCAAGTCCCAACGGCAAAGCTCTCGACCAGTCCATCAACCTTTCCTAGTCGATGTTACCCCTTTTATTCCCACTGGGCCAGAGCTGGGCTATCTGTAATCCTTCAGTGTCATTCTTCTCAATGGGCGGGGCTGTTGCAGTCACCTTATTCTCAATATGCATCACAGGACAGAGCCGCCTGTTGTTACCCACAACGGAGACGCCTGCCATTCTCCTAAATTATGTAGAATTGAGTAGAATGACAGGCGATCAGCAGGCGGCCCAGCCCATTGACTCATTGAATCCATCCTCTGAGAATGATGTCATGCTACACCAGCCATTGAGGGGAACTACAGGCGGCTCCACCCATTTGGAGGAATGTGATGAACCCCCGCCCATTGAGAAGAATATGAGGACAATCAAACTGTTTTGGAGTTGAGTACCTTCAATGGATAGGGCCATCAGTCATTCTTATCAATGGGCGGGGATGCCTGTCATCCTTCTCAATTTCTCAATGGGTGGGCTGCCTCTCATTGATTTACTAAAAGTCCTAAGCAGGCGGATTCGTCTCTTATTCTTCTCAATGGGCGGGGCCGCTTCACATTCCTTCAAATGGGTGGGGCCGCCTGTTATTCCCTTCAATAATGGGTAGATCCCTCGTTATTCTATTCAATGGGCTGGGGTGCCCGCTGATTGCCTGTCATTCTACAAGTACATAATTGAGTAGAAAGGCTGATGGACTGGTCGAGAACTTTACTGTTGGGACGTGAATTTGGCTGCTGCTCATATCATTTTGCTTACTTACCTATACATTATTTATGAACTGAACGTAACGTGTGAATGCCAAACGTGTTTTTCATGATGTTTTTCTAGATGAAGCAATTTCGTTTTTCCAATTAATTTTAAAATCTTTTGCGCGGCGCACAAAAACTTCTTACGTGATTTGAATAAAAACGATTTTCATTTTCAGCTTTAGTTTTCGTGGTGAGTTTGAGCCATGATTTTTAATTTCTAATTTTTTTCAATTTTTTTCAAAATTAAAATTGGTCGTATGAAAGTATACCAATGACCCCCTGCTGACCCCCTACTGACCCCCAGCTGACCCCCTACTGACCCCCTGCTGACCCCCTACTGACCCCCTACTGACCCCCTGGTGAACCCCTACTGACCCCTGGTGACCCCTGGTGAACCCCTACTGACCCCCTACTGACCCCCTGCTGACCCCCTACTGACCCCCTGGTGAACCCCTGGTGACCCCTGGTGAACCCCTACTGACCCCTACTGACCCCTACTGACCACTTCCTGATCATAATTCTAACATATATCATGAATGTTTTAAAAGCATTTAAAATAGCACTCAGCCTTATAATGACGCTTTATTGGTCAATTGCCACTCGATCAAGGCACCCTAAACACCTAAACGCACGCTCAAAACATAAACGAGTCAGTTATATTTTTCATGTTCGTTATGTTATTCTGTTATTCAAGTCAGTCAAATAAGTCAGGACAGTCACGTTAGTCAAGTTATTCAAGTCATTCAAGTCAGTTCTGTCAGTCAGGCCAGTCAGGTCGGTCAAGTTGGTCAAGTTGGTCATGTCAGTCATGTCAGTCATGTCAGTCATGTCAGTCATGTCAGTCATGTCAGTCATGTCAGTCATGTCAGTCATGTCAGTCATGTTTGTCTGAACGACATGACTGACATGACTGACATGACTGACATGACTGACATTAGGGTGGTGGGTTTTTGGGGTCGGATCTCAGATCTTCATAGGTTCGTGATATGTGATAGAGATTTTCATGACGAATCAGATGGTACCAAGCTTTTTGAAATTGACCGTCATTTAACCCCTGGAAATTTGGTTTTTAGTGGTTTTTAGTTCATTCCACTATCTCCTTATAAGGGATAATTAGTCCTCTCTGTACCGGAGGAGGACTCGCTCACTGAGATGATCTAATTAGCCTGTCTGTGATAGCAGAGGGAGAGTTTCCGGTTTCAGTTCGAAACACAGTGCTGCTTGTCATCCCCGACTAATGATCAGTGGGGCTAATATGATTACGCACAACAATATAGCATTAAAGCTCAATCACCATTCCCATCAATGGGAAACTGAAAGCTTTACTTCTGTGTAATGTGTAATTGATAAATCCAATTTACATTCACACACAGCAGCGGCAATATTGAAAAATTGAACGCAGTGAAGAAGGTGAAAAGGAGAATCTGTGTTCCACGGAATTTGAAAATTATTCTTTCATAAGATAGTAAACTAGTAAAAAGTCCAACAAAAATACAATTTCAGTCCATAATATCTTCTCGTTTGTACAGTTAATATAAAATCTTAAGAATGAATTAGTTCTATCGTTCATCACTAATCTGATCGTTGATCACGATGATCACGTTCGAAATTTAAAAAAATCTAAGACTGTCGAGCATGATCCACTGAATGATCATGAAATTTATTTATAGTCATCGAGACATCCATATTTTCCATGGAATTTGAAATCAAATAAGTAGGTATAACAGAATTTTTGATTCCGTATTCGATAGATATCTATTCTTTTTAGTTTTCCTATATTTGAATTATCGGTCGATGCGAATTTACAGGTAAAATCAAAAATCAATTGCGAATTGTGATACCTACATTGTTTTCTACTAGAAACAATATTGTCAAATATTGGATTGTCCGGTAATTGCTCGTTTGTACGACTACGTGATTTCCTTCGAATTAACGTCGGAACGTGATTCAACCAGGAATTTACCGGAAATCACGTACAAACGTGCATTTACTGAAATCACGTACAAACGCATTCACCGGAAACCACGTACTAACGTGCATTCACCGGAATCACGTACTAACGTGCATTTACTGGAAATCACGGCCAGAAAAACATGAAATTGAATCACGTACAAACGTGCATTGACCGTAGCAAACGTGCATTTACCGGCAATTGCTCACGTGCATTTACCGGTTAATGCACGTTTGTACGTGATTTCCGGTCAATGCACGTTTGTACGCGATTTCCGGTAAATGCACGTTTGTGATTTCAAATGGCTGTTTTACGTGATTTCCGGTAATGCACGTTTGTACGTAATTTCCAGTAAATGCACGTTTGTACATGATTCCCGGTAAATGCACGTTTGTACGTGATTTCCGGTAAATGCATGTTTTACGTGATTTCAAATTTGTAATGCAAATATCGTTTGTACGTGATTTCCGGTAAATGCACGTTTGTACGTGATTTCCGGTAATGCACGTTTGTACGTGATTTCCGGTAATGCACGTTTGTACGTGATTTTGGTAATGCACGTTTGTACGTGATTTCCAGTAAATGCATACGTTTGTACGTGATTTCCGGTAAATGCACGTTTGTACGTGATTTCCGGTAAATGCACGTTTGTGCGTGATTTCCGGTAAATGCACGTTTGTACGTGATTTCCGGTAAATGCACGTTTGTGCGCGATTTCCGATAAATGCACGTTTGTACGTGATTTCCGGTAAATGCACGTATGTACGTGATTTCCGGTAAATGCACGTTTGTAAATGCGATTTTGTGATTTCAAAATGCACTGCTTGTACGCGATTTCGGTAAATGCATATAGTTGGAAATCACATTCCGACGTTAATTCCGAAGGGAAATCACGTAGTCGTACAAACAAGCAATTACCGGACAATCCAATATTGGACAATATTGTTTCTATTAGTAGAAAACAATGTAGGTATCACAATTCGCAATTGATTTTTAATTTTACCTTGTAAATTCGCATCGACCGATAATTCAAATAGGAAAACTAAAAGAATAGATATCCTCTCCGAATACGGAATCAAAATTCTGTTATACTTATTTTGATTTCAAATTCCATGGAAAATATGGATGTCTCGATGACTATAAATAAATTTCATGATCATTCAGTGGATCATGCTCGACAGTCTTAGATTTTTTTAAATTTCGAACGTGATCATCGTGATCAACGATCAGATTAGTGATGAACGATAGAACTAATTCATTCTTAAGATTTTATATTAACTGTACAAACGAGAAGATATTATGGACTGAAATTGTATTTTTGTTGGACTTTACTCGTTAATTACTATCTTATGAAAGAACAATTTTCAAATTCCGTGGAACACAGATTCTCCTTTTCACCTTCTTCACTGCGTTCAATCTTTCAATATTGCCGCTGTGCGCTGTGTGTGAATGTAGATTGGATTACATATACCAATACACATTACACAGAAGTAAAGCTTTCAGTTTCCCATTGATGGGCCGATTGAGCATTAATGCTATATTGTTGTGCGTAATCATATTAGCCCCGCTGATCATTAGTCGGGGATGACAAGCAGCACTGTGTTTCGAACTGAAACCGGAAACTCTCCCTGCGCTATCACAGACAGGCTAATTAGATCATCTCAGTGAGCGAGTCCTCCGGCAGTAGGAGGACTAATTATCCCCCTTATAAGGAGATAATTGAATGAACTAAAAACCAAATTTCAGGGGTTAAATGACGGTCAATTTCAAAAAAGCTTGGTACCATCTGATTCGTCATGAAAATCTCTATCACATATCACGAACCTATGAAGATCTGAGATCCGACCCCAAAAACCCACCACCCTAGACTGACATGACTGACATGACTGACATGACTGACATGACTGACATGACTGACATGACTGACATGACATGACTTGATCAAAGTAACTTGACTTGAGTGGCTTGACTAATTTGGCTTGACTAACTTGACCAACTTGACCAACTTGACCGACCTGACTGGCCTGACTGACAGAACTGACTTGAATGACTTGAATTGACCAATAAAGCGTCATTATAAGGCTGAGTGCTATTTTAAATGCTTTTAAAACATTCATGATATATGTTAGAATTATGATCAGGAAGTGGTCAGTAGGGGTCAGTTTTTAAAAAACAAAATATAAAATTTAAAAAAAAATCATTTTTTACATTTTTTTTCAATTTGAAAATTTTTTCATTTTTTCTGGTGGCGGGTTTGAGCCACCATACACGTGAATAATGTATGTCTGTGCCGCCGTACACAATTAAATTTGAGCTTGCCAAGAAAATATCAAGAGAAACGAATGCAAACGGGCGAAAATCGTAGTTGGAGTAGGGTCAACACTGTCAATTAGCACCTTCTTCAAATCAGGATACTTAGAGTCCATTGGCTTAGCTGGTGCTGATAGTGAAATACTACTAGTGGTACCAAGTTCTAATGAGTCCAAAACAGCTGAGAATGCACAAAAGGTAAAAAGAGTCCTTGAAAATAAGTTGAAAGACACACAGATTGAATTCATCAGGACAAATCCCAAGAGTATGAAAATTGTTATTGGATTTAAGACAAAAGCACTAAGGGATGCTGGAAAAGATAAAATAGATTCTGCAAAAATTCTGGATGCTTTCCATTATCATACAAAATCTGGAAGTAAAATGCTACCAAAGATATATCTCTCAAATGTGCTAGAAGATGTTTTGGAGGGTGTAGATAGGACTGGAGATCATGATAAAACTAGACTTGATGAGAAGAAGGTCATAGTAGAGAAAGTACTAGCTAAAAATCCATGTGTGGCTACATTACATAATTCTGGGCATACTCTAGAAGTTGTTTATGTTAACCAGAATACATCAACTAGGCATATCTCAATTGGATTAAAAGTTTCTCCTGCTATAAGACTTGCCCTTCATAGCCAACAAGATGGAAATCTCTACCTTGGTAATAGCAGATACCAAATTAAAGACAGATATCATGTTAAATACTGTTACCATTGCCAGATGATTGGACACATTTCCCATGAGTGCCCTAATAAGAATAGGGATGCAACCTGTATGTACTGCATGGGTAATCATAGATCATCTACATGTAACTCTAAGGAAAACCAGTCAAGACATTGTTGTGCCAGATGCTTAGCATCTCCTCAACCAAATGATGCTGAAAACTACAAATCCCACAATGCTGGTGATGCAAAATGTCCAGTCATGATAAGAGAAATTGATCGTCTCAAAGAAAACACTGATCTGATTTCAAAAACGTAATGTGACAAGTAGCGCAGAATCAAGGGGAGAGATCACAGTTGGTTGTTTCAATGCTCAGTCAATGTGTAACAAAGTGCGTGGTGTCCTAGAGATGCTGAATGATCACCAAGTGGATATTTGCTGTGTAACTGAATCATGGTTCAAATCAAATGAATCTGCTAGATTTGCTGAAGTTCATGAGGCAGGCTATGAAGTTATTAATGCTCCTAGAAAAGGGAGAGGTGGAGGCTTGGCCTTTGTTTACAATTCTTCAAAGCTCAATCCAGTTTCTAATAAGGTTAATGGGTTCAAATCTTTTGAGGTGACTGAGTGCATTATCAAGACCAATTCTAATATGATTCGTCTTAGTACAATCTACAGAACAACTCAAACGAAATCAAAACAAAAATACCAAGAAACAAAAATCACTGCTTTTATGGAGGAATTTGAGCAATACCTAGATGACCTTCTTTCAAAATCAGGATATCCAATACTGTGTGGAGACTTCAACTTTCATGTTCAACAAGCTGATGATCTTAATGCAAAGCGTTTTATTTCTCTAGTTCAAAGTAAAGGTTTCACACAGCATGTTGTTGGTCCAACTCATGTGTCAGGTAGCACCCTTGATCTTGTATTTTCATTGAATTCCTCTGTTGACCACATTCCAATTAATGGTCTCGAAGTAAGCATAGATACTGGTACAACTTCAGATCACTATCTCATCAAATTCAGTTTGCCTGTTGATGTTTCAAAAGTCAGAAAAGATCAAGATATAAAGTTTAAAGAGGTTAGGGAATTCAGCAAGATAAAAGTTGGTAGTTTCAGAGAGGATCTCTTTTTCTCACCAGTTAATTTTGCAGACTTCAAATCTGTTGACCATGCTGTAGAACTATACATGGACACATTAAATGACTTATTGAATGAACATGCACCAAAAGTTGAGAGAAAATTCAACCATAGTCGTTCACCATGGTGGGATGAGAGATGCCAAAATGCTAGAACTGAAGCCAGGAAAGCTCAGCGGAAAGCCAAGAAATATCCTGATAATCCTGAGCTCAAAGAAATCTACAATGAAAAGTGTATTGACAAGGCTATTATCATTGATCAGAGAAGGAATAGGGTAAAACGGGGTGGAGTGGGACAGGAGGTAAAGAGGGACAAATTGGGGTGAAATGGAACACCTGGGGGGAAAGTGGGACACTTAACGAAATTTCAAAAAACCTTCATCTATGCAAAGCTATGGTGAAGACTACACTTTGGGTAAAGAGGAACACTGTCAAAATGATGCATAAGGGTAAAGTGGGACAAATTTTCGAAAATTTTCCAAAGCAACACCCCAACAGTATTTCATGCAATAAAAGCCACTGGGTTAAGTGGGACAGTCATATTTTGTATATTTTACCCATTGTGGGGTAAAGTGGTACAGCAATAACAATTGATTTTTATAATGATCTAGACATTTATTCGTTATAATTTAGATGGAATTCTATTGCCAACAAGACTTTACAGGTGAGTGGGGAAAGTGGAACAGGAATTTAATCTTGTCCTTGATTATTGGATAATGGGGTAATGTGGGACAATTGATAAAAAGTATGGAACTAATCGAAAATCGCCCTGTTTTTGTGACTTATGTATGTGAGATTGTGAGAATATCAATAATGCCTATTAAAACTTTTAATACAGCATCACGAATTAAAATTATTGATTTTTATTGAATTTTTGACAATTTTTGCGCAACTGTCCCACTTTCCCCCAAATTTATTATACCATATCATTTAGTGCTATTTTCAAGAAAAAATAAAGTATACTACAACCAAAGTGAAAAATCTTGATGAAAACAACCTGCATAGCATAACTGTTTCCTTAGAATACATGATTTCATTTGATCTGACTTGACTGTCCCACTTTCCCCATTAACATGATTTTCAATGAAAATAAAATTTCATGCCTGAGAAACTTATAAGGGATGTTTTAGTAAACAAATTATGAGTTGCAAATGCTTTTATTGCTTATATTGTGATAATTATCCCTGTTAACTATCAGTGTCCCTCTTTCCCCCACAACGTGTTAATAATTATAGGTAATTACATTTTCTCATTAAATTTCGTCATTTTGGGCTTCACTCAGATGGCAACTGAACCGTTGGAATGGAGAAAAATCGATAAATGGTTCCCATACAACAAATTTACAAAGTTTTTAGGTGAGCGCGGGTAAAGTGGGACATTTTTAAAAGGCTGTGAAATGACCAAAACCAAAATTCTTGCCAAAGAGGTACTTATTTTCCATGTTTGGCCATATATGAACCTCTTTATGAACATATTTTGACAAAAGACTATCTGTTGTAAAGGGTGATACCAAAGGAACATATAAGGTCATAAATCAGCTCCTTGATCGTGAAGTTGGTACTGGAAAATTGCCTAATGCAAAGGATGATATAACGATTGCTGAAAACTTTAGTTCTTTCTTTGATAACAAGGTTAAGTCAATCTACTCAAACATTGAAGAAAATATTGATGGACTCAACTCTGCACAAAATACCACGGACTCTGGAGTGTGTGCTGCATCAGTTTGCTTTTCTGCATTCCAGGAAGTCTCAGCTGAAGAAGTTCTTGAATTAGCCAAAAATCTTCCTGAAAAGTTTTGTACACTAGATGCCATCCCTGTGTGGCTCTTTAAGCAATGCCTACCAGAGCTGATCAGAGTTCTACACTACATTGTGAATGAATCCCTCAAGACTGGATATTTCCCTGAATCCTTCAAAACAGCTGTAGTAAGACCAAGTCTTAAAAAAGCCAATCTAGATCATGATGTTTTGAACAACTATAGGCCCATCAGCAATTTGCCTTACATCTCAAAACTTCTGGAAAAAGTTGTGCACAACCAGCTTGTGAAACACATCGAGGATAACATGCTCTTTAGTAATTTCCAATCTGCTTACAGAAGATTCCATAGCTGTGAAACTGCTGTGCTCAAGATTCAGAATGATATACTTCTTATGTTGGACAAAAAGAAAATGTTGTCCTTTTACTTCTAGATTTGAGTGCAGCATTTGATACCATCAATCACAAACTTCTCCTTGGTAAGCTGCAACTCAAGTATGGTATTTCTGGAATCGTTTATAATTGGATTAGATCATATTTGTCAAATAGAAAGTTCAAGGTTATGATCAATGGAATCTTCTCAACTGAATGTCCTCTTGAAATAGGGGTGCCACAAGGGTCCATTCTAGGACCCTTACTGTTCATTTTGTATACAAAAGACCTAGAAGAAATTATCTCTAAATATGGTCTATCAGTTCATCTCTATGCAGATGACACTCAGATTTATTTTTCTTTTGATGTAAACAGTCCCTCGCCTGACCTCACTGGTATTAAACAATGTTTTGGTGAGGTCAAAGCCTGGATGACTAGGAATTTTCTGAAGCTCAATGATGATAAGACAGAATTCATAGATATTGGGTATTATGTTAGTCCAATTGAATCCCTTGATTTGAGTGAATCTGCTTCAAAGGTATCTGTTTCCCCTGTGTTAGCTACTAAGAACCTTGGATTTTATTTTGACCACAGGCTGAGTATGGAAGATCAAATCAACCATATTTCGCAAATTTGTTACCTGAACTTAAGGAATATCAAGCGTATAGGAGCAAGACTTACACATGACCTAAAGGTTCAGTTAGTTCATGCTCATATTCTTTCCATGATTGACTATTGTAATTCCTCTTATGCAATCATCACTGAGAAAAAATCTCCAAAAGCTTCAAAAGATCCAGAATAACGCAGTCAGGTTCATATGCAAGCTAACTGGTAAAAGAAAATGGACATCAATAAGCCCTTACTTGAAAGAACTTCATTTTCTGCCTGTTCTTTATAGAGTGAAATTTAAGACAGCTCTTTTAGTATTTAAATGTGTTAACAATCTTGCTCCTAAATATTTGAGTGATCTTATATCAGTGCGGGACACAAAAAGAGTCAGTGTTAGATTAGACAATGACTTTTTTCTTCTGAAAATTCCTCCTAAGCCTAATTTTTCTAGAACTGAAGCTGCATTTAAATATAATGGCCCAAGAATTTGGAATAGTTTACCGTATTCAATTAGAAGCATCCCTGAGATTTCAGAATTTAAAAAGTGTCTGAAAACTTTTTATTTTGAAATTGCATTCAATGGAATTGTACTCAATGGAAGTTAGATTTTGTTATGTTTTAGTTTTTCAGAGTTAATTTGCACATTTGTGGGAACTGTGACACTCTTGTGATCTGTTTTTTTAGCTTTCGAAGGTTGTCACGCTTAAATGGCTAGAATATTTCCCTCTCTGATATCTATTTGACAATGTCTAAGCGTGTAAGAAAAACTTTAATTTATTTATTTTTTTTAAATTCGAATTGCTTATGATGAGTAAAGGTTTTGAGAATATTGTCGGCAAAATTGGGTTACCGTTGGGGGCGTGGGAAGCTTTTTTTTTGCAGAAATAAAAGTTTCGAATTTCCCCTCCAAACTCGCACAGTCAAATCACTGTCAAAGGGACATGTGGCCGTTAGCTCATGCGGCTGCCATCATTTGCCGTTTTTTTTATTATTATTATTAGAGACGGTAGGCTAACTAAAGCCTCCGTAGTGCCCCCAACCCCACGGATTTGGAGGACATATATGCACGACCGTACCCTTGAAGAAACCTGGGGGGGGGGGCAACCCCCTCAATTTTGGTGGATATAGAAAATCGCCAATAGGGGGTTTAATTTTGGGGGGTTTTGGGGGGTTTTAGGGGGTTTTGGGGGGCTTAATTCTTAGTGCAAAAATGGGCATTTTTTTCTCAAATGGTACCATTTTTGTTCCTGATTTTTTGCACCATCTCAAAATGGTACCATTTTTGGTCGTGATTTTTGGCGATTTTTATAAATACATAAATGGTACCATTTTTGTTTCCGGTTTTTGGTACCATTTTGGTTTATAATTTTTGGAACTTTTATGAAATGGTACCATTTTTGGTTCTGATTTTCAGCATCTCTTTCAAATGGTACCGTTTTGTTTCTGATTTTTACATCCTTTCAAAATGGTACCATTTTGTTCCTAATTTTTGCACCATTTCAAAATGGTACCATTTTGTTCGTGATTTTTGGCGATTTTTAGAAATGGTACCATTTTTGTTTTCGGTTTTTGGTACCATTTTTGTTTATAATTTTTGGAACTTTTATGAAATGGTACCATTTTTGTTTCTGATTTTCAGCATCTTTTTCAAATGGTACCATTTTGTTTCTGATTTTTAACACCCTTTCAAAATGGTACCATTTTTGGTGGTGATTTTTGGCGATTTTTAGAAATGGTACCATTTTTGTTTCCGGTTTTTGGTACCATTTTTGTTTATAATTTTTGGAACTTTTATAAATGGTACCATTTTTGTTTCTGATTTTCAGCATATTTTCAAATGGTACCATTTTGTTTCTGATTTTAACATCCTTTCAAAATGGTACCGTTTTGTTTCTGATTTTTTGCACCATTTCAAAATGGTACCATTTTTGGTGGTGATTTTTGGCAATTTTAGAAATGGTACCATTTTTGTTTCCGGTTTTTGGTACCATTTTGTTTCTGATTTTCAGCATATTTTCAAATGGTACCATTTTGTTTCTGATTTTGGCATCATTTTCAATTGGTACCTTTTTTTTCTGATTTTTCAGAAGTACCCTTCTAAATTGGTACCAATTTTTTATGCCTTTCGAAATGGTACCTTTTTATTCGTGTTTTTGGCAACTTTTTCAAATGGTACTTTTTGTTTCTTCATTTTGGTGCTTTTTTGAATCATACTAGAATAATTTCTGCTGTCGATAGGGGGTTTAATTTTGGGGGTTTAATTTTTGCTGTCGATAGGGGTTTAATTTTGGGGTTAAATTTAACCCCCTGGTGGATATAACAAATTTCCAATAGGGGGCTTAATTTTGGGGGGTTTTGGGGGGTTGGCCCCCCCCCAACCTGGGTCGGCATGTTTCCATTCAAGTATGCATACAATTTATAAGCGTACTCGCTTTAAGAGTACAATCTCTCCCCCTAGCATAGCTCTAGGGTAGAGGTC
This sequence comes from Beroe forskalii, assembly GCA_011033025.1. Lineage (NCBI taxonomy): Eukaryota > Metazoa > Ctenophora > Nuda > Beroida > Beroidae > Beroe > Beroe forskalii. Next base: position 1,007,539 of record WFMF01000017.1, on the reverse strand, counting down.
ATGGTAGTTTGAAGAAGTCAGCCGACCCTGTAGTGATTTGCTAGAAGTTAAAACAGTGTCATGAAGCTGTAAGGTGCTGCTACGCATTGCAACACGTGCCGTTTACCGCACATGGGCTTTCCATTGGCTAGTGCCTACAAACAGCCGTACAGGAATGACCCTCGCACAGCTGACTCTAGTTCAAGGTCGGTGTTTCTTGGAAGATGTTCTACACATTTCTAAAACGGATGAATCTTACTCGGGCTTCGCTTCTTTTCCCACACCTGAACTGCTTGGTCACTAACCCAGCAGTTATCAGTGTACACTACGCCAGACACCCATTCTGGTTCATTCCAGGTTTCTCACCTGAGGACCCCTTTAGCTCTTGCAGGCAGCATCTCCTGCTTCACATGCCTGCTCCTCTGTTAGCGGATCCTCTCTTTTCACCTTCACTTTTGGCAGCGGACCTCATCAAGGCTATCAGACTGCCTTGCTCTCTGACAGAAGCCAACTGCTCCGGGTACTTTTCTGAGGACTGGGATCTCTTCTGCTCCGCGTTCAGACTGATTTCCTAGCATTTGTAGCTTTCTTATCGCTAAAGCTGGAAGATATTCTGCAGTAATATCTATTTCTCGATCAATCTGGTACCCCCGTGGTAATAAAAGTAACAGGAACCCTTAACAGCTTCAGGAAAACCCCAGGAGAAATTTCAGGTTCCCCTCAGGAATCCTCAGGTTCTGCATATCACTCTAATACCGAGTGATAAGCAGCAAGCAATCGCCAATTTCTTCATGAAACTTTTTGGCAACTCACAAGGCTGTGCAGCAGTTGGCAAACAACAAAGCTGCTGGATCAGATGAAATCAGGGAGCGTTAAGTTTCTAGATCGCGGAGGTGGATCAGAGATCCAGAGAAAATGGTTTTTTCTCGTTTGCTTTTAATAAGCTTTCACTGGTATACTCCCTGAATTGGCATAACAATCTAAGTTGATTTTACCGAATTCCACTTGATGGCACCCTGAAATATTTTCTTTCAGCCAGTACCGACTATGCGACTCTATTCCTATGGAAATTGTTCTAGGTCACAGGTTATGAACAACTGTCCAAGACAGATTAGCGGAAAAAGAGAAACTGAATCAACTTTTCTTGAACGCCTGGTACATTTTCAGCTATGAACCATTTAACGGAAATTGGCCACTGGAGCTGGTATTACTGGAAATTGACCATTAGAACAATGGGATTGGCTGGTACACTACGTATCAAGATCCCATCATAATTAACGGAGCATCAAGCATTTAATCGCCCTCAGGTTTATTCCCCAGGTTTATTCCAGACAGGTACTGATTCATATCAGCCTGACTCACATAGCGGAATAGAAGCACTCGGCTTGCGAGTTTGCCAGTTCTAGGTCCTTAAGGACCCAGAGCTGTCCCTCCCATTTCATTGGCGAGTTCATCATAACGTTTGAAAATCGGAATGGTAAACTCAGTTTAGTCATACTCTTTGGCAGACTTAAGTTTTACAGGGGCAACCCCCACTTTTGTCATTTTGTGATACAAATAGGTCGTTTTGAGAGGAACAACCTGTTTATGGATCACTGGTGACCTTTTAAGGTTAATTTGGAAAGTTCTGACATCCCACACAGGATTTATCCGGAGGGGAATACAGAACAAATGGGTTTAGCCTGAGCGTTGGTCCTGTCTGCTCTCCGAGTTTGCAGCGCTCAGGTAGCAACTGACATTAGACTCCCGTGTCTAGTTGCAGTTCTATGATATAGGTAAGTATGATTATTGTTATATACAGGGAGTCCTTGGGGTCGAGCTAGCAGGAGTTTGCCTCTGGGGACCCGGCGACAGAGACACAGCACAGATGCTGTGACTAGAAACCGGTGACCGCAAAAGAAGAAGAAGAAGACCCTCGCACAGGTCACAACAGGGTGCCACGCACAGGAAGAAAAAGAAAGAAACGCTTCATGCAAAATTTAAGTTTTAATGAACTACATTGAGACAGATTCAGATCTCAGAACACAAAACGTAGAGGCTACTCACTACTGGGCCGCGCACAGGTTCTCCGTTGGCTAATGCCTACGCATAGCCGTATGAGGATAGCCCGTGCACAGGACACAGCATTGACTTGCCCAATAAAGTCATATGGATTTCTTTATGAGAACTACAGAATTAATAACGCATTGCTGATTAGAATATACAATATTATTATCGATATCAGATATCAATTGCATCCTTGCAAACAAGAAACATAAATCTATGTAAACAACTTTTAGTGTCGCAATTTACATGCTAAAACTACCAGATTTAATAGTCAAATCTCACATAATTACTTTGAAAGACATATTCCCACTTAAGACACGATTCTAGAAGCTTCTCAAAAAAACCGTTAAATTACTAGATCGTGGATTATAGATCAATAGATCGTAGTTTACTAGAACAAGATCATGGAACCGGAACAAGATTGTGGAACAGGATCGAGTAGAACTGGATTTAGATTAAGAGTACTATAAAACTACACTGCTCGCAAAAAGAACGTACGTGCGCGCTGACGACAAAAGTTTCTTAATTGTTAATTCTGTAAAATTGCTAGTTGCGCAGCAAAATCTAAAAATGAAAATGTCCCACACAAAAGGATGAGAATTAATGGTAATACTACACGACATGCATGTTAAAAACAAATAAGGAATACCGCTCATTTGCCTGTTGGAAACATATGTTATTGTTGTACTTGTAACTGTAAAACAGTTTACATGTATTGATGGTACTTGGCATCCTTGATCCTCAAAACAGCAGGAGTAAAACGAAAGATCTTGTCTCGTTTCGTTGTGGATGTGAAGATAATGTGAATGTCATTATTTCAACGACAAACAAGAATAAATAGCTAAAACGAAAGTAATGAAATTAGGACACATAAAACTTGGTTTAAGCGACTGATTTCATTTGATCTATAATCATATAATAACAACTTAGAACTCTACGTAAATTTGCAAATTCTTGTTCCAAAATTCAAAACTCATACCGATCATATCCGCAGGAGAAACATGGTGATTGCAGCTTTAGGAATCCTCTGATAATAAGCTACTCAAACTTCGTTTCAGCCTTAATTGGTGTGCTGGTATAATAGTTCATCACAAGATAGAAGAAAGTTGGCTAAGGGAAGGAACACAGGAGTGTGGTTCACTGGTGGTACCGATAGAAATTGTTCTTTTGGTGTGCTAAAATAGTGGTCCATCACAAGGAACGCTAGTGTACTACTTCATCAGCAAGAGGAGTAGTCTAGGAAGTGGTGTGTAGGAAGGTGCTTGGGAGGGTGGTGCACAGCTTCTGTTGTGTCTTGGTAGTGTCGTTAAAAAGATGGAATTTTAAAACGCAAGAAAGTTGGCTTTCTGAGGGAATACTTGTTAGATTTGAATGGATTACTGCTGGAAAATCAGACTAGATTTCATTGATTTTTCAGCAGCAATCCATGGACAAGAAGAGAAGATCAAATAGATAATCAATCAATTCAAAAGAGTAGTCAATAAGGGTGAGGATGAGTTGTAACATTGGGTTGTAACATTGTTTTGCTTAGTTGGGTGGTAAGTGTGTTTTACCTTATTTGGTGTGCTAAAATAGTGGTCCATCACAGGGCAAGCTGGTGTAATACTTCATCAGCAAGAGGAGTAGTCTAGGAAGTGGTGTCTAGGAAGATGCTTGGGAGGGTGGTGCACAGCTTCTGTTGTGTCTTGGTAGTATCGATAGAAAGATGGAATTTTAAACGTTCTGAGGGAGTATTTGTAAGATATAAATGGATTACTGCTGGAAAATCAGACTAGATTTCATTGATTTCTAGCAGCAACCCATGAAAGGAAATGATTCATTATAAAAAGAGAGGATCAAAAAGTTAAATAATCTAATTAAGAAAAGGGTGAGGAAGTGCTAAGAAGAGTGCTAAAAAGAATAAGAGAAGAGAGAAATAGTGCAAGGTGTGAAGTAAGATGAGGAGGGTGATTGCAAAAGTTACTACAAATTTACAGAAAACGACACACAAAGGGGTCCCTTGCTGGTTGGAGTCCAGACAAGGGAAGGACCTGATATCCTGGTCCTGGGTCGATCCTGCATTTTCAGCGTGACAGGGGCACCTCTGGAAGGCTTGTGGCTCCAATCCACGTATGCAGGTCTTAGTCTAAAAGACTCTGGAGATATTCCCACATACTGGAGTAGCACTGTAGCAGGCCGTCCCTAACACCACTTGCCTGACACCGCTCCAGCATGAGGTTATTCACTCCTCGCCCCCATCATTTGCCGTCCGTAGGACGGGGACCGACTAGTAATAATAATATGAAGATAATTTGGGACCCAATTTATTAAAACGATGAGATCTCAAGCTCCACAAATGGTAGAGACATGATCGAGGTCACGTTTTGTAGATCTAAGATGGGAAAGTGTAATCTTTAATATAAAATGAATTCACACGTGAATAATGTTTGTGCCGCCGTATACAATTAAATTTGAGCTTGCCAAGATGATATCAAGAGAAACGAAGGCTAAGCTGGGCTAAGTCGCGCCGTTGCTATGGATACAGATATTCTGCACGTGCAGATTATGATCAGTTCTATGCGAGTGCTTTCTGATACGTTGTTGATTGCTGCGTTTTAGCGTTTAAAAGAACGACGTGTTTACTGTTTTTCATTTGAAATTCAAGATCTGGAAATAGAGAACGGGAATGGCTGGCATCGTGGAGGCTATTTCCGTTAGCATCTCTTCATAAATCTGTGACAGACGTCGGTCGATTTAAATCAATGCTGAGTTGATGATTAACGGAAAAATGTGAATTTACAGCAATTTAAGATTGAACAAAATCAAAATAAAATTGAATCGTTTTGGGCATAGCACATTGCGCTTTTGGAATACTGCTCTTGGCGTAAATCAATGCTTTGATTCAACGTTCAGTATGAGTACGATACTCGGTTTAAATTTTCAGATTTAAGTTCATCATACAAGAGCAAATTATAATGGTCAAAACTTGCACGGTCCAGCATCACTAAAAGTAACTAAAGAATAATGGTCAAGTTTGCTCCTTCATAAACTATTTGAGAGCTTATTATTTGGTCCTTTATCATCTGGCAGGCCCAACGGGCCTTTCTAGTAGGCTATAAGAGAAGTTCTGGTGACGTCATTATGATGTCATCAACTTAGCGAAATTTTACTGCTTTTTTAGCGAAAATAGGTCGTTTTCGAGCGCTTTTTTCACCAAGAAGGAATGGAGATAGCTTCTTGATTTTTCCAGACAGGAGTTAGCAAATTTAAAGAGCTTTCAGAAAATCATATGGATTATTGGTCTATCTCGATTCTTCATCGAAATATACGCAATTTTCTAAGGTGCAGTAAACAATCAATGTCGAAAATTTAGGACAAACCTTAAATGAGTGAGATGTCAAGAACTGCGACTTATCGAGATGAGACCGGTCAAATTATGTTCTACTAAGGCGGAATTGTCTTATAGGCTATATGGGAAGTTGGTTTGAGCCTATTTGGGAACTGTGATGACGTCATCAAAATCGCGTTAAACCGCTAAAATAACGTATTTTGCGATAAAACGCTATTTTGCGTTGATACTAAAAGGTAGAACCACCCGAAACCACCCGAAACCACCCAACCCACCCGAAACCACCCCCAAAACCACCCATCATAACTCCGAAACCACCCGAAACCACCCGAAACCATCCGAAACCACCCGAAACCACCCAACCACCGAAACCACCCAACCCACAACCCAGCCAACGGTGGGTTGGGTGGTTTCGGAAACAGTTTCAGGTTTCGAATGGTTTCGGGTCCCTCCCATTTAAGTAAAATTTTGGGTCGTTTCGGGCTTGGTTTTGGCTGGATGGTTTCGAAATTTTAGCATAAATTGGGGAATTTAAAACACCGAAACCACCCGAAACCACCCGAAACCACCCAAAACCACCCGAAACCACCCAAAATTCATATTTTGGGTTGGTTCGGTGGGTAGTTCCAAACAAAGGTAAAATTTTGGCTCGTTTCAAAATTTTTGCATAAATTGGGGAATTCTAACCACCAAAATGACCCAAAACGACCCAACCCACCTGAAACTATCCAAAATCCATATTCTGGGTGGGTTCGGGTGGTTTCGGGTAGTTCAAATTTAAGTAAAATTTTGGTTCGTTTTGCGCTAGTTTCGAAATTTTTGCGTAAATTGGGGTATTCAAACCACCTGAAACCAGCCGATTCCACACAAAAAATATGAATTATGCACTTTGTGCTGTTTCGTATGGTTTCGAAACAGCCCGAAACAACCCAAAACAATCCGAAACCACCCAAACGATGAATTTTGGGTTATGGTGGACTGACGGGATCTAAACTGGCAATTGTGATCATATCAATCATTCTCCTCCGATATGTACATTTTGATACTCTGTCGATTTTACGTTAACTTAGTGTGTAGGTACCATTACTCCAATCTCCATTATATGATGTATAGCTCTGTTACCAAATAAAATGACTACCTAAATGAGGAAATTTGGTAACTTTCCGAAATTTAATAATCACATGCAATGATGAATCATGAACTGATCATGTGCCACGTGCAATGTGCATGGATTACGTTTACGAGCACAATTGCATGGAAGTAGTGGCATAAAGCTCTGCAAATTCTCAAATATTACGTAGTCATAGACCAGAGATTGTGAGACATCTGAAATCCGAAATTTATATCAACGGCCGTGCTGAAATTCAGCTTGCTGTAGGTACGATATAAGTTATTGGATCATGCTGAAAATCAAAGAGAGGCTTGCAAAAGAGATGAAATATCACACACAAACTCGTCCATTCGTTAGGTATAGTTTTTTATTTTGTTACAATTACATGCGCTGTTTCTTAATTAGTTAATTGCCAAAACCTCGATACCATGTCCGTATTACCCGACATACAATTCAAGGGCTGCCTGTAATAACTTATCATTGCACAATACACAAGAAACATTTGATACACGTCTGTAACTGTAAGTGTACATTGTGGGGATTTCTATAGTCCCACCGCCCACGTGATTATATATCAAGTAACATTAACAACAAAATATAATGTTGGAATGTAGTATTTGAACATTTTCATAACTTTATGAAAATGTGAATCAAGATGAATAAGATGAACATACGGTTGAATTACGTGCTAAAAGGTGAATATAAGTGCACAGGCCGTCTGAGCAATGAAAGTACTGTAATGCAACGAAATGAAGGATTCTTACGCAACCAATGACACATTCGCGATATTTCCCTAACTGCCGCTGAACTTGCCCGGGCATGTTATGCGTCGCGCGCGAAAAATAGGCGCAAGAATTGTTACTGTTACTGACAGTGTCATGGGCATATTGTTCGTGTGGGACTTACTATTCGTGCGCGATGTTACCCTCGGCAAAATCTTCCATCATTTCAAACAAATGTCAGATGTTTCGTTGTGAATTATATTTTGAATGTTTTAATGAATCAGAATTTGCACACTCGGGCTCAAGTTAAGTGATGCAATCATCATAAGTGATAGTGTTGTTTTAAGAACATTTTGGGTCAAAAAAGTGTTACCGAAAGTGCGACATTTGACCCCCGACATTACATCCCCCGACAGTACATCCCCCGAGCTTGACTATCCCCGACACTTGACCCCCTGTGCTATAAAATCTGATAGACAGGAAGCTGTCAGCAGAAGATCTGGAGTAGGTCTGGAGGAGGTTCTGGATCCTGTAGTTCCTCCTTCTTTCCAGGGCAGATGACTTGAACACGTCTCCTCTGGTTACACGGAACATCTTGGTTCAGGAGAGGTTCTGCTGCGTGTGGAGTGTCTTGAGAAGGTTCCACATGGAGGAGACTGGATAATATGAGTTGAAGGAGTGGTCCAAGGAGTCAAGAGTTGGTGGTGCAGGCAGATCCAGCCGAAGCCGGAGAGGACTCAGGAAGCCACAACATCCGCAACAGGGAGAGATGAACAGTAAATCCAATATTTTATCCGTGGGCAGTGTAGAGGTGGGTCTCCCGCTTATGAGGCCTTTGAAGGTTATCATCACACCATGCACAGACTGACAGAGTCGTTCACTTTCCAGTATGTCACCGATGCTGGGGTGTGGAGGAAGGCAGGAGGGGTTGACGAGGAAGGAGCTGTTTTAGAATATGCCCCGAGGGGGCAGGCTGAAGGGAGGGAGGATCGAGGAGCTGTTCAATCGAGGAGGGTTCATTTTGTTTGACACGTCCTCAGCTCAGTCGATGGTGCGACACCTGAACCCCCGTTCAAAGCACAGTTGCATGGGAGTTTACAGTGCATATAGAGGGGATCATGATGTCGGGGGTCAAATTTCGCACTAAACACCTTGGTTAAGCCGCCTATCAGTGCGTTTGATTTATGTTTATTCATCGGGGAATGCAATGTCGGGGGGTCAAATGTCGCAGCAATCGTCGAACTGCGACGTTTGACCCCCCACTTTCCTCTATAGATTTACAGTACTGTAGTAGGGGCAATATCGGGGATGTAAGTCGGGGATGTAATGTCGGGGGATGTAATGTCGGGGGGTCAAGTGTCCCTTTACCGTGTTACCACGCATGGTTTTCAAAAGTTCAAAGCACCTTGGCTCCTTTACTCTTTTACAGTAAAACTTCTCAAACGTTGAATGGTCGTTTGGTTTGCCGTAGACTACAGCCCCAGTGTGGACGATTTTCTTTACAAGAACTACCTATTTCTCTGTAAATTAAAGCCACCATATATGCAATTACCCGGCCACTGAGGATCTTTCGTGAGCCATTTCACCCTTTCAACTTATTTTACAATCTGATGCTTCTGACCTATGATTTATGAAGATACATATCAATAACGAGCTAGGCCGTCGGGCTCGTTCTTCGTAGCTCAAGCTGCCACAGGTCATCAAAAAGTCAATACACGTCTCGTTCCTGATTAACGATTTTAAGTCGAGCTAAGTGTTCAACCCATGTTAATAGTGATAATATAATAATGCTGTTATTTCTCCGAACCTCGCTCTTGCATTGAATAGTCGTTGTATTTTATCACAAGAACTTTCTGTTGGTTTTAAAATTCTTTGAAGATTTATACTCAAACTTTCAACATTTCCTTTCTAGAAGGGTAAATCTCTCAAATAAGCTCCCGAGAATGATAGGTATCGGATAATGGATATATCACAGTCAATTCATTGGCCCAGACTATTATTCAGTGACACATGAATATAAAATCTGCCGCAAAATTCGCTCTCCAGGTATTATACATATTATTGATACACGTATGGATTGGGTCACGCTGAATTTGAGCAGAGCCGTGGACACTGGACATATCCATGAGGAATCTCAATTCTTACTTGCACACACGAAGTGAAATAGCCCATGTCAGTGTCAACTGTGCAACATGCTGGAGGATGGAAGTCACGTTACTGATACTGTACTACAGTTATACCATCCGAATTGGAAACTTTTGCCATGGGCTTTCCTTGAATTCACAGTGTATCGGGTTGATTCACGTGGGTTGGGTGGTTTCGGGTGGTTTCGGTGGGTTGGGTGGTTTCAGGTGGTTTCGGGTGGTTTCGGTTGGTTTCGGGGCTATATTGGGTGGTTTTGGGTGGGTTGGGTGGTATCGGGTGGGTTGGGTGGTTTCGGGTGGTTCCACCTTTTAGTATCAACGAAAATGTTGTAACAGAGGTGCTACACTTTTAAACGATAATCAGATTTTCCAACCTTATCCAGACCAATTGAAAAATTTATTGATAGGCAATAGTATCAACAGTCGAAACTGGGTGGTTTCGGGTGGGTTGGGTGGTTTTGGGTGGGTTGGGTGGTTTTGGGTGGGTTGGGTGGTTTTGGGTGGTTTCGGGTGTTTTGGGTGGTTTCGGGTGGGTTGGGTGGTTTCGGGTGGGGTTTGAGTGGTTTCGGTTTTTCGGTGGGTTGGGTGGTTTCGGGTGGGTTGGGTGGTTTCGGGTGGGTTGGGTGGTTTCTGGTGGGTTGGGTGGTTTCATGTGGTTTCGGGTCGTTCCACATTTTAGTTAAATATCAGCTGGTTTCGGGCTGGTTTCGGGCTGGTTTCGGGCTGGTTTCGTATTTTTTGACAAAATGTTATAGTAAAAACAATGTTTTTGGGTGGTTTCGGGTGGGTTGGGTGGTTTCAGGTGGGTTGGGTGGTTTCGGGTGGTTTGGGTGGTTTCGGGTGGTTCCAGGTGGTTTCGGGGCTATATTGGGTGGTTTCGGGGGTGGTTTCGGGTGGGTTGGGTGGTTTCGGGTGGTTCCACCTTTTTAGTATCCTTTTAGTTAGAAACTTTCCAGAACTTTCCAGTGTGGGGAAAGTGCCGAAAAATCGATTTTAAGTTGAGCGGCAGCCGGCTGACTTATGAAAATTCGTATCTCAGTCCAGGAAGGTCGTAGACACTTCGTTTTGGGCGCAAAAGAATCGCAATGGCCATGTTTATATACGACTTATGAATAAACATATGCCCTAAAATGCTCACAAACCGAGTTATGGGCGAAAAACTGATTTTTGGGCCCTTGTGAGCCATCGCTGGAGCGATTTTTGTAACTTGCTCCAGGAAGATCTAAGGTCGTAAAGACTTAGTTTTGGGCACAAACGGATTGAAATGGTATTTTTTGAAACCGATAGTAGGTTTGGCAGCAATGTGCTTTACTTTGTGGCTGATGATGTGTCAGTTTTTTACTTTTTTATGAATCTTGCCGATTTAGGAAGGTTACGTTAGTGGACTTTTCACAAATTTGGGATCAGGATATTTCAGACACTTTAGAGCTACATTCACATTTCACACAATTACAGTGCTGTCCTTACTTGTGAACTTGAAGGACTTTTGGACCTTAGGCTGTTAGGTTGGAGACCACTGTTTCGTTTGAGCTCAAAAACGAAGTCAGACGAAGACTCTACGTTCTTCCTGAACCAAGTTACAAAAATTGCTTAAGCAATGGCTTGCAAGGACCGAACAAATTGTTTTTTGCCCATTATTCGGTTTGTGAGCATTTAAAAGGAAATGTTTTTTAACAAGTCGTATATAACCACGCTCATTATAATTCATTTGCACCCAAAACGAAGTCTCTACGACTTAATCTTGAGTTCTTGAACCAAATTACAAAAATCGCCCTAGCGATGGGTGATAGCTTGAATGAGTGCTCAAAAAATGGGTTTCTTCGCCAATGACTTGGTTTGTGAGAATTTTAGGGCAAATGTTTATGAACTTGTAGTATATAAATAAACATTGCCATTACGATTAGTTTGCGCCCAAAACAAAGTCTCTCTGATCTTCCTGAATCAAGTTACAAAAAATCGTCCTAGCAATTGCTTGCAAGGGCCCAAAAAATCGGTTTTTCACTCTAAACTCGGTTCGTGAGCATTGCAGGGCATAAGTTTATTGACAAGTTGTGTATAAACATTAAACATGACCATTCCGATTCGTTTGCGCCCAAAACAAAGTCTCTGCGACCTTCTTGAACCAAGTTACAAAAATTGCCCTAGCGATGGCTCGCAAAGTCCAAAAAATCGGTTTTTCGCCCATTACTTGGTTTGTGATCATTTTTGGGCATACCTTTATTAACAATTTGTATATAAACATTGCAATTTGTTTGCACCCAAAACGAAGTCTCTACGACCGTCCTGGACCAAGTTACAAAAATCGCCCCAGTGATGGCTTCTGAGGGCCCAAAAAATCGGGTTTTTTTTGCCCATATAACTTGGTTTATGAGCATTTTAGGGCATAGGTTAATTGACAAGTTGTGTATAAACAACACCATTCCGATTCGTTTGCGCTCAAAACGAAGTCTATACGACCTTCCTGGACCAAGTTACAAAAAATCGCCCCAGCGATGGCTCGCAAGGGCCCAGAAATCAGTTTTTCGCCCATAGCTCGGTTTATGAGCATTTTAGGGCATATGTTTATTAATAAGTCGTATATAAACATGGCCATTGCGATTCTTTTGCGCCCAAAACGAAGTCTCTACGACCTTCCTGGACTGAGATACGAATTTTCATAAGTCGCTCGGCTGCCGCTCAACTTAAAATCGATTTTTCGGCACTTTCCCCACACTGGAAAGTTCTGGAAAGTTTCTAGATCGATTTTCCATGCAAAAAACCATAGAAAACAACCAAAATCGCTTCGTGTAGAATTTGTCCACGAAAAAATTAGGATTTGACCTGACTAGTAGGGTCATCAGAGTTCCGACCACCACGCTGGAGAGTAGTCAACCAGAGAGTTAGACCAGTTGCAGCAGTACCCAACGACCGGAGGCTTAGTCTTAGTCTTAGTAAAACGGCCACAGTCGGTTTAATCAACCAGGCCGGTGGCAGCCATGCTGAGCATGGAGACTATCCCTAGTACACTAGGCGAAGGGTGTGAACCTGGGTGGTTTTTAGGCCACCCGACTGCCGGAGATATCCTGGGCCGAGAGTAGCCTACCCGTCCAGGACCTCACTGGACCAGTAAGCTACCAACACCCGGTGGCTTCAAACAGACTGCGAAACAAGTCAGTGCCTGCCTGCAGATTAAGTCGGAGATCAGCCGGAGGTGGCTATGTACCACCTCCCTTCGTCTGACTGAGCCACAGGGAGGTCTGACCCAACCAGACTATGTGTAAATAATATTCCCATTGATTGGAGTTATGCTGGGATCAATGGGAAAAGCCAAGCTATGGGGTACTACCTGGAAAAGAAGAGAGGGAACTGATTGTTAGTTTTGGTGATGTTTTTGGTGTTGTATTATTGTTCATTAATCATAGTAATGTTGCTAAATCAGATTTATTGGGAGGGGACATCCTTTCGAAATGGGCTGCAGTTTATAGTATTTATTTCTATGGGTCTAGATGTACAGAAATTTGTTGCTTGACGGAAGTGGTGAGGTAATGAGACTTAGCTGGTTTGAAGTATGGAGTACCCAGCAGGTGAGGGTGATGAAAGTGGGAGATATAACGAAATAAAATGTTGTTTACTTATCTCTAATATATATTCGCAACCTCTGTATCATTATCATCATAATTATGTACGTCGTAACGTCTTTTGTCCTTTTGTAGACACATTTTGAAGTGTGCACGTGCAGTATGGATATATGCGCGCGCGTTGCTTTGGTTACATTATATTGTGTGCGCGCGTTCATTCCTGTTTAATGCTGTTTTGAATACGTTGACCTGTAACTTTTGATTTGATTGGAATTTTTTGATGCGGTAAAAAGTACTTTGTGCATTTGAAATTTGCGAACGAGGTGCTGCATAGCAGCGCCGAGTGAGCTGTGTATTAGCAGGACCAACGGGCCTGCTAGTTGGATATAATATGGGAGAGTTGGATAGTGGGCTAATTTTTGTAGCAGTAAGAGGGTTGATAATGCAGGGGTCACCAATGTAACTGCTGATTCCAGAATGAAACAAAATTTATTTCATATGGTGCTAAGAAACCTTGGAGGGAACTGAACTTTAACAAGTTGTATGAGGAGAAAATTTTATCAGGGCTTCTTGAGTGGCCTTTGAGAGTTTGAGGGAGGAAGCCATATCGTTGTTTTGTAGTACAAAGTGAGAACTAGCAACCGGGCTGCACCCACATTGTTACAATATATAATATGTACCTAGGGGTATTAATTCTTTTGAGGACAGCTAACTTGTACCTGAATTATAATGAATTAAGGAAAGAGATAAAAAGAATAGTATAGATAAAGAAAGAGGGGGCTAGGGTGGTTATAATGTAAAATCAAAAGTTGATATACCGTGAGGGGTTGGATAGTGAAGTTATGATACTTAGCTGGTGAGTGGTACTAGAGAGTACCCAGCAGGTGGAAGGTGTGGATGATACCAACTGCATGGGGAAGTGCAGTTGGCACACTCGGGAGGGGGAGGTGCGTGAGGCCCCAACTGGAAAGACCCAGGTCCCTGCCCCCCTCTTAAAGAGCTACACTGGCTCGACCGGAGGCTTGTCCGGTATCAAAGCAATGAATTTCGACAAACTAGCTTTAAACATGTCAAATTTATCGATTGCTTTTATAGTGCTCGGTACTTGGTTCCATAGTTTTGGACCTAGAACTGCAAATGATCTATCTTAGTCTTAGTAAAACGGCCACAGTCGGTTTAATCAACCAGGCCGGTGGCAGCCATGCTGAGCATGGAGACTATCCCTAGTACACTAGGCGAAGGGTGTGAACTCCTGGGTGGTTTTTCAGGCCACCCGACTGCCGGAGATATCCTGGGCTGAGAGTAGCCTACCCGTCCAGGACCTCACTGGACCAGCAAGCTACCAACACCCGGTGGCTTCAAACAGACTGCAAAACAAGTCAGTGCTTACCTGCAGATTAAGTCGGAGATCAGCCGGAGGTGGCTATGTACCACCTCCCTTCATCTGGCTGAGCCACAGGGAGGTCAGACGCACCTGTACCAAATTCTTAATAGATCAAAACGTAATACAAACCGATTTATAACCCCTGCTTCTTCTAAGAATTTCACATATAGAGCCCCTTGGCTGTGGAATTGCTTCACCCAAAGTCTAGACTTAGGGAAATTTGGCTTAGATAGCGATGAGAATTTGATAAAAGTCTGCTGAAAAGGTCACTCCTAGAGGTACAAAACAACAACTTGGACTCCTGGAGCAACGAAAACTTTCTGAGTTTGCTCCAATTGAGCTCACAAAAACAAATTGTAGCTCAACTGACCAATGTTAATGCCTTTCTTCAATTCAAACTCAATGCAGCAATAAACAGGTTAATGAGAGGGTCGACCATGGCACAGGTGGAAGGTGATTTTTATCTGAATTTTAAAGAATGTGTGTTGTAAGGTATAAGAAACGAACAGCACTTGAGACTCAAGTGCAACAACTTTCATGTTATAATGAGAGTTGTGAAAGTTTATGAGAGTTGTACATGAATGTCGTACTTGATGAGTTGTACGTTATAAGGCTTTATCTCAGTGCTATAGACAAAGGTGTCTATTGAATTGATATACTCTTGTAAAGATTATAAAAATGACTGTGAATAACGAAAAAATGGGCCCTGATTGGTGTGGCAGGTGGTCCCCAGGGGCACTCTTAAGCATATAGCAACTGTGTCCTTTCTCCAGCCACATATACTGCTACACTAATCAATTGGCCCCCTGAAACGGAACTGGTCAACTAAACCTTCACTTTCAGCGAATCCATTGGACCAGTTTCAAATAGCCTTATTAATTAGTTCATGTAAATGTTATAAAATAGGTCTCTCTATACACTTGGTGTTCTCAAAGGTGCATACTTTACTGCCATGCCATGAAGTATGTGCTCTACAAAGGGGTCTGGTAATATTCTCCTTTGTACAGCAGACCAAGCTCAAGAGTTATCTATTCCATGGTAGAACATTATATGTCAAGCCATGATCCATTCAAATAGACCTGAATTGGTCTGATGAATTATAACGGTGCCTATTGACATAATACAGATAATGCAACAGTCCTCCAGATATAATGATTGAAACTACAAGCTTATTTAAGATTTTACAAATCTTACCTGGATAATGATATCATTGTGAACCATTCTTAGATAACTTAATTATCTGTATCTATCTGATGAATCAAAGCCTTAAATGCTTAATGTGAAAGATATTCTCTCCCTTTAATATGAATAGTAGAATTTGGTAGCGTTATGCCTTCATCGTTCTTTTGTGTGTGTTTTTGATTGTAAGTTGTGGAGATCAATAAAAAACTTTGTTTACTTAAAACTTTGTTTACTTCTGACCCAACCAGACTGTGTAAATAATATTCCCATTGATTGGAATTATGCTGGGATCAATGGGCAAAGCCCAGCTATGGGGTACTACCTGGAAAAGAAGAGAGGGAACTGATTGTTAGTTTTGTGATATTTTTGGTGATGTTTTTGGTGTTGTATAATTGTTCATTAATCTTGGCAATGTTGCTAAATCTGATTTAGTGGGATGGAACATCCTTTCGAAATTGGCTGCAGTTTGTAGAATTTATTTCTATGGGTCTAGATGTAGCGAAATTTGTTGCCTGATGGAAGTGGTGAGGTAATGGGACTTAGCTGGTTTGAAGTACAGAGTACCCAGCAGGTGAGGGTGATGAAAGTGGGAGAGATAACGAAATAAAATGTTGTTTACTAATTGTATATAATATGGGAGAATTGGACAGTGGGCTTAGTTTGAAAGCAGTAAGAGGGTTGATAATGCAGGGGTCGCCAATGTAACTGCTGCTTCCAGAATGAGACAAAAATTATTCCATGATGGTGCTGAGGAACCTGAACTTTGGAGGGATCTGGAGAAAATCTTATCAGGGGTTCTTGAGTGGCCTTTTAGAGTTTGAGGGAGGAAGCCATACTGTTTTTTTGTAGTACAAAGTGAGTACTGACTACCGGGCTGTGCCCATGTTGTTACAGTATATAATATGTATTTATGGGTTGATCATTCCCTTTGAGGACAGTCTTCAAGTTAGTGTACCTGAATTATAATGAATTAAGTAAAAAGATAAAAGAATAGTATAGATATAGAAAGAGGGGGCTGGGTGGTTATATTGTAAAATCGAAAGTTAATATACAGTGAGGGGCTGGATAGTGAAGTTATGATACTTAGCTGGTGAGTGGTACTAGAGAGTACCCAGCAGGTGGAAGGTGTGGATGATACCAACTGCATGGGGAAGTGCAGTTGGCACACTCGGGAGGGGGAGGTGCGTGAAGCCCCAACTGGAAAGAACCAGGTCCCTGCCCGGAATGATCTATCATAAAGCGTCTGATTGGCTACTGATCTTAACCTAGACAGGGGAGGAATAACTGCTACTGCACCGTGCCTTGATGTCATACTAAATTCGATATTGCAACAGTTTGGGACAACATTGTGGAAGATCTTCCACATCATAAGAATGATGTAGGGTAGAGCGGGGTAACTTTGAACACGGGGTAACTTTGAACAGCTTGGGGTAACTTTGAATTTTCCTGGGGTAACTTTGAACAGCAAATAAATCAATTCCATTTGCTTCCATATCACTTCCCTTATTTCATACATTCAACAATTAATGGGATTGTAGAACAATTCTGCCACCCATAGAAGTCATTTGGTTTCATTATTGCTTGTTCTGAGCAATTTCATGGAAAAGTCCTTCAAATCGATTTTTTCGGCTATAAGTTCAGATTTGGTAATATTAAGCCTACTTTCATAATCAATTGTACGTACACTTTTTGTCAGATTATATCTTGCATCAGTAATGTGTTTTTGTTTTAAATTTGAGACTTTGTTTGATTTTTTATTTTAGATATTTTCATGCAGGCAATTTCCTACTTATGCTTTTTATGGATTTGATTTTAAAAGGCCTTGATCCACCTCAAATTTGTCCGGGCATCAATGATGGGCTTTATTTTTGTAATAATTCAGTAGATACATGTTGAAAGTTGGCCTTGGCTAGCCAAATCATAATCTAGAGGACCTCATGCAAAATTGTATCTGGAAAAAATATTAGCGAATTGGGGTAACTTTTGAACACTTCCCAAAAAGTGGTCAAATCTCATTGCCCAAAGGATGTTTTTTGTAAGAATGGCATATAAGAAGCATCATTAGCATGTTTTAAATCCAATTTAGCATAATTCGAAGCAAAAAAGCACAAAAATTTTTTTGGGGTAACTTTGAACAACACTTTTGAATGGGCGTGGCCATGGTTTCACCATCTGAATTGATGAAATGAATTATGTGGTAATGAACTTTTCATTGACCCAGAATTTGTCCAAAACATAAAAATCTATATCCAGGAGGCTTCTAATTGGTTTATTGGGTGTTCAAAGTTACCCCAGGGCCGGGTAACTTTGAACAACTTTGTTGCAAATTTGATCACGTGATCACGGCTCTGTTAGTACAAACTGACACATCTCACATACCAGGTTTATTAGCCAGGGCCCCTAATGGTTATAAGAACACACGAACTTTTTGGCATGTGTTCTATTTTCAGAGGGCAGTTAGAAAAACTGAAAAATCGTTCAAAGTTACCCCGCTCTACCCTACCTTTCCCGTCTTCGTTGAAGTGACATCAATTTCAGCTTAGCCAGTCTCTCCCAGTAGTTCAGGTGGCGGAGGCCTCCTATCCGACTCGTAAATGTCCTTTGAACCCCTTCAATCAGTTGAATGTCAGTTACCTTGCTTGGGTTCCACAGCGGACAGCAGTACTCTAGTTTGCTTCTTACAATTGACTTGTACATTGTAGTCATGACAGTACTGTCTCGAGTTTTGAAGACACTGAACACCCATGATAGCGTACTTCTAGCCTTGGTGACCATGTTTGCTATGTGTCTTGACCAGCTTAGATCGCTTGCTACATGAACAACGAGGTCTCTGACATTCTCAACAGGGTAGAGTACTTCCTCGTCGGAGACCTTGCAATGCAATGCTTCAGTAAAGAACGGGAGTTCGAGGAACAGGCTTTTTCGATTTTGGAGGTGATTCAAAAGCTCAAACTTCTGTTCATGAAGTGTCATGTTATTGGCATGTGACCAGCCAATAATACGGAACAAGTCATCCTGAAGTAACAAACAGTCTTCGTAGCATCTGATCTGTTTTGAGACTCTGGTGTCATCAGCAAAGAAGCTCACCTTCGATGAGAGCACAATATGTTCCAGATCATTAATGAACAGGATGAATAAAAGCGGCCCCAGAACACTTCCTTGAGGAACACCACTAAGAACTAAAGCACTGTCGGAATGAGTACCATTTAGTACAACGGCTTGTTCTCGGTTAGAAAGGAAGGACTGAATACAATCAATGATCTTATTGTGAAATCCGTATCTCTTCAGCTTCTGAATAAGAAGACCTAGATCCACTTTATCAAACGCTTTTGCAGAGTCGAGGTAAATAGAGTCCGTGTCCTCGCCACGCGTGAACTCTTCAAGGATGCCATCAAAATGGTCGAGCATTTGGGTGAGGCAGCTTCTGTTAGATCTGAATCCGTGTTGTTTATCGGTGAGAAGACTGTTGGATTCCAGATGTTGTACCATGTGCTTTCTGACCACCCTTTCATAGACCTTGACAACATGAGAAGTCAGAGGTACAGGTCTGTAGTTAGCCGCTTCACATCTACTACCTTTTTTGAAAAGCGGTGTAATGAGTCCTTTCTTATAGAAGCTTGGCACAACACCAGACGACATGGACTCCGTCCAAAGAAGATGGATGGGAACACTGAGACTCTCCGCACATTTCTTTAGCAGAACAGCTGGCACACCGTCGGGACCAGGGGCAGAATCCATCTTTATCTCAGATATAGCTTCCATAATGCTATCCAGCGTCACAACAGGCTCTGGGTCATGGCTAGTAAGAGGGGGCACCGTGAAGGAAGGGTCCGACTTTTCAGGACAGTTTGGGTTGCTAAACACCGAGCAAAACTGCTTCTGAAGAATATTAGCCAGTTCTTTCCTGTCAGTTACAGTTCCTCGTTATCATTCAGTAGAGTTGTTATACTGTGCTTGACCTTTGAGAAGGAATTTGTGTATGAGTAGAAATACTTTGGGTTAGATTTGATTCTCTCCACAGCCCGTTTCTCACCCTTATCTAGATGGTTGACTATAGCGTCTTTTATTTCGAAGCAAACAACACAATCTCGTCTTCCAATTCTTTGATTCGGGCCGAGTTGCCTGAACACTTAGCAGCAGAGAGACGGCTTTTTAGCTTCGCTTTCCTCCTTCTCAGGGAATTATACACCTTTGGTTTTCCAGTTGGAGGTTTTTCCGAGGGACAGACTTCAGACAGATCTCGAGCATAGCTTCATTGAGTTTGGCAGGGGAATTCCTCGAATGTGCCTGAGTCTCGCAGTTTCTTCCAGGTTACCTTTGCGAACATCTCATTGAGTTGGTCGAAATCAGCTTGACTGAAATCCAGGGACCGGAAATTCATTTCGTCGAGATATGTAGCCTGAGATTCCTCCATAGTACCAGGAGTGAAGGACAGTAACACATTGACCATATCGTGGTCTGATAGCTCAGTCGATTCAGCTTTCACATCTGCTATAAGTCTATCATTGTTGCAGAGTACCAGATCCAAAATGTTTTGTCCTCTAGTAGGTACCGAAACCGTTTGACTTAGCAGGTGAGTCGACATGAAGTTGAGCAGACACTGAGCTACAAGTTCGATTCAGATGTTCCTCCACTCAGCATCTGAAGGGACTCCCAATCAATCTGTGGTAGGTTGAAGTCACCTGTTATAAAGATGTCATAATCATTGTCTGGGAGGGTGTCGATGGTGTGCCTGATATGTTCTAGAACGTTAGAGAAACTAGAATAGCTGGCATCAGGAGATCTGTAGACAACTGCCACTAGAAGCTTAGCGGACGGGAAGACATTACACAGCCCCTGACATTTCGTCAAAGCACTCTGACACAGAGATAGGAAGTGATGACATTGAGTAGAGAAGAACCCCGCCACCGCCCACCGTTCCATTTACTGCGATCACTTCGCGTTATGCTGTAGCCTGGGATCTGAAGTTGAGCGTCACTGATGTACGACTTCAACCAAGATTCGATGATTGCGATGAAGGGAAACAGTTGCCCAGTCTGTCGTTTCTCCTCCACGTGCCCAATGAGGTCATTGAGCTTCCATCTGCCGACACTCTGAGCAGACGGGTTGAGGCTCTTAGCATTTAGTAAAAGGAGGGAAGAGAGTAGGGAATGTGTTGGGTTAGCCTGGACACTCCTAGAGGCATCATGGGGTGGGTCACTGGAGCCGAGTAGCCCATCACCGGAGGATGATTTGTAGGACGATTTGTAGAAATTAAGAAATAAATCAATTCTAGTAATTCCAAGTTAGGATAACGTAGTTTGGGACTTCGTCTGGGTAAGTTGCATGGGTTAGACTTGCGTTTGGGCTAGTAACGTGGGTTCGGACTACGTGAGGGCAAGTTACGTGGGTCCAAACTGCCTTTGGGCAAGTAATATGGGTTCAAACTACATACATCTGTCAAGATATCACCACCAAAACCGTTGGGCGGTTGGTTTAGTAACCCCCGCGGGTTTGGATGTGACAACGGAACCTGAAAAGAGACAAAATGGGCTGATCACATCCAAACCAGCGGGGGGGTTACTAGACCAACCGTCCAACGGTTTTGGTGGTGTATAATACAGGGTGTTTCAAGACTCGTGTCCACATTTTGAATAACCACAATTTTTAAAAGCCCTTAGCGGTACCCCTCTGGGGTTTACAAACAAACAAAAAAACATGTCCCAAAAATGCCTTTTCTCTCCACTTATTGGTTTACAATTTACAAGTAGAATTAGGTGCACGAGTCTAGCTAACAACTTTAAAATACTCCATCTGATTGTTCTTAGTTTTTATATAACTATTAAATTTAGGCCAATTTTATTGAGCCTATTTACAAAAAATCAATAGTTAGATTTTAAGAGGATTCCTCGATACTCCTTTAGGGATCGTTCACATATTACGTAATCAGCCAAGGGGGGAGGGGGTTTCCAAATGATTACGTTTGATTACGAGGGGGGGAGGGGGGTTTGGCCAATGATTACGTAATCAAAATATCTAAATTTTCATGAAAATTTCAAGGATTTTTATGAAAATTTCACGAATTTTCATGAAAATTTAAAAGATTTTCATGAAAATTTCAAGTTTTTTTTATAAAACTTTAAAGAATTTTCATGAAAATTTCAATAATTTTTTATGAAAATTTAAAGGATTTCCGAATTTTTATTACCAAAAATTAACCATTTACATAAAATATTGTCAAAATTTCATAATTATGATTAAAACATGATCTACTCTAACTCAATATGGTTCAGAATGTATAGTTCCTTTAGTGCTGCCCATATAGGAGGGATGTACTCCATTCGTTGAACTCTTCCAAACCACTTCAGTGTCAGTGCCTCTTTGTATATAAGGTTTGCTGCTCTGTGCTTGATCAGAGGTTTCGAGGCCTTTCTTTCCCTAGAGCTCTAGAGTTGATGCCAGAGCAGGTCTTGGTGTACATCCGCAGCTCCATTATCCAGGAATCACTCTTTTTGATGAAGGTGTAGGAAGCTGCAGTTGTCTGTGAAGTTGCCAGACTCTGATCTGGCACTTAGGGGCTACGGCTGATCTGGATCTTGAGTTCCGTTGGCTTTGGTGGCAGATGAGCAGGACACGGATACTAAACTTTGGTTCCATCGGTTTTGAAGGAGGTTGAGGTGGGACCAAGACGTTGATTTCTGGCTCTTTAGTGGAACTGGGGGCCTCAGGTGTAGAGGAGGAGGAGGATGATTGGAGGTAAAGGAGGATGATGAGCAGATGAGGATGCGTTGGAGGAAGAGAAAGAGGAGGAGGTGTACATCTCATTGTCAGAGGAGTTGTCGTAGGCGAGATTTCCGTAGGAAAAACTAAAAGAAGCTTTGAATGTCATCTTCAGTTCGATGATGTTGATGATTGAATTGAAACACACGATACCGTTCTAATTTTTTGTCAGTTAATATAGTTTTTTGGTGACGTCAAAAATCTGAAGGAGGGGGGGGGTTGGGCCATGATTACGAAATATTTTCCGAAAAAGAGGGGGGGTTTGGCCATGATTACGTTTGATTACGGAGGGGGGGGGGGTAAAAAGGTAACTTGGTAATCTGTCGACGGACAGTTACCGGTCGGTTAACGGTCGGTTATCGGTCGGTTACCGGTCAGTTAACGGTCGGTTAACGGTCGGTTAACGGACGGTTACCGCCCACGGACAGTTACCGGTCGGTTAACGGACACTTAACGGACGGACAGTTACCGGTCGGTTACCGGTCACTTAACGGTCGGTTAACGGACGGTTACCGCCCACAGACAGTTACCGGTCCTTTAACGGTCGGTTAACGGTCGGTTAACGGACGGTTACCGCCCACGGGCAGTTACTGGTCGGTTAACGTACGGTTACCGCTCACGGAGAGTTAACGGTCGGTTAACGGTCACTTAACGGTCGGTTAACGAACGGTTACCGCCCAAGGTCAGTTACTGGTCGCTAAAGGCCGTTTTAAGCATCTCAGACCCTCAAACCCCCTCTCTTCAGTCTGCAATTGCAAACCCTCTCTCCATTCGGATGCTACATGATTATGGAATTAGTTAAAAACCAATTTTAATGCTTTAATGGCACTTATTAGATGATGATGTATAATATATTTCCATTGACAAACACTTATAAATATAATATATGGCACACCGTTTAACTGATGAGTAAGAAATTGCCATCCGTTTATCATGGGTAAGTGAATGTTGTACTAAGTAGGAAATTTTAACATTTAAATTATATGAATTAGCCCCCCATTACGCCGCACCAGAGCATCAGCTAATAAAACAAAGTTTAAATCAATTATACGGTAAAATACGATATTATATATCTTAATCAAAAATTCGTCTCATCAGTTCAGGGATCTCCTTGCTGAAGTTCTGTATGATGGAAGGACCAGTTCTGGTAAGGTTTCGCTTCTTCACCCACATGAATACACACAGAGCAATCGCCATGCTAGAGGAGTTTGATCGGCTTTGTCCAGTTCCAAGCCGCCTGTGCTTCTTGGCATGAAACCACATGCCCTCACAGGTGTTGGTGTGTTCAACAGTGAGTAGGTCCACGAAGCCTCTTTCTTTGGTTGACCACCAGACGGGTGAAGCCATGATGAGAAAGGGAGCCGTCTGTCAGGATGACAGTTCCTGCTTAAACTTACTTCTTGATGAGACGGATGAGTGTGTATTTGTCTCGCCTGTTCCCTGGACACTCAACAAGGAAACAGTCCCGCTGTTCCGACAGCAACCACAAGCACCCACTTCCCTTAACACGTCGTCCCCGAGTATACTTCCTCTTCCCGAATTTGGATTCGCATCAACCTCCAGGACATGTCATGCTCTCATGTAGTAGAACTGAAGAGATGAGAACTGCACTGACGATTAAAGGAAATTATGAAGCTGAAAGGGTTTCTCTGCTCCGGAAAAGGTGCTATTTTTTTAATGATACTAACCATTGCTACAAAAAATCCTCGTAAATCCCCATGTTCCTATCGTGAGATTTCACACCTTCATGTTATGGCACAACGACATTACTTGCTATATACGTGATGAAATTGGTATTTCCCACCTTACTAAACTAGAGGTTACTTCTTTTAGTTTTTTTATTTTTGTAAACGATAGTTTATCAATGAGATAATATGCTAGTTAATTAATATATAACGCATTCAATTGATTGTGACACTAACCGGCCGTTAAGTGACCGGTTACTGACCGTTAACCGACCGGTTACTACCCATGGGCGGTAACCGACCGTTAACCGACCGTTAAGTGACCGTTAACCGACCGGTAACTGCCCGTGAGGAAAACAAGAAAATTGAGGAAAACAAGAAAATTTATTTTACACAAACAAAATAGATATAAATACTAATTGTCAGAGATAAAGATGATTCCAAAAAACTCAGGTGGTAAAGGATTTGAGTGGTAATGCTGAAAATTGTTCTCTGTGAAGCTGTTCTAAAAATTGTATTCCTTGTCATTTTGAAACATGAAATTTAGTTTAGCACATGCTTAAGAGCAATTGTTTGCATGGAACTGATTGAGAATGGAAATTCACTTTAAATACTTAGATAGACAATTAGGCAACGAGGCACTTTTTGGGGTCGTTGTTTTAATACATTGAGCTTATATCAAATCTCATATCAAATCCTTTATTCTGAGTAATAACTTACAATTCTTAATCAAGCCAATACTGTTTTTAGCAATGATATTGTCGATATTGCTTGGTTATAACAACAGTGAATTGTTCAATAGACTAGATATAATAAATACATTTTTATATAAATAAAAACATGCATTCCATTCAACTTCAAATTAAATAACAATATTTTCAATTAGTGTGATGAGTTTTTCTGCTTATTTAAAATTTTCAAAGTGAAATATTTGGGTTAAAGTGGTAAGGTCTAAGACACAGGAATAACGTTAAAATTACAATCTTTGCTAGCCATGATGTTGTGTATGGAGAGTTACGAGCAATTTCTTGCCTTCTGCACCCACCATTCATCTGGTTAGGTTGTAGGGCCTTTTGATTCGTTACTTATGTATTGCAAGGAAAATTTAGCAATGCTTGATTCTTCAATAGGATCCATTTTTCGATTTTTCAAAATTATATTACAATTTTTCAAAAACATCAACTTTTGCAGATTTTTTGCTCACACACACAAGCTTAACAAAAAAGAAACATTACACACATCTTTCAAAGTGCATAGTGAAATACCTATTTCTATATGTTTTAATGTTTGTTGTGGTTGTTTTATTAGTTGTAAAGGAAAAAGCATAATATACATATATTATAGTATAAAATAAAAAGATGTAATAAATCATTGAAGTTATGAAGTATTATAAAAAGTATCACACAGCACACTCACACTGCAGTCGTTGTGACTGCCTAATACATGTGGCATTAGATACCTACCTATATCCTCAACCGACCTAGCTGATCTACAGTAACCTTACTGAGTCAGATCCTTGTTACAGTGATGTTTTCACACAATTGGTCGTAGCCTAATAAAATCTTCAAATAGAAAAGTTTTGTTATTGTTTTCAAGTTTATCAGAGCTACCAAGCCAAGGAAAGAAGAAATTCCATTAGAGAAGTCTGCATAGGGGTCAAAAAGTATTTGATTTAAATTATTCATCTTTTGCTAGAGCTATGTTATTGAATACTGTGTTTAAATGAGTCCATTCATTAGGATCATTTTCACTTTGTAATTTGTAGATGGATTTTTTCAGAGATGTCTTGAGGGTTTCAATCGATATATCATCGATTTTCTTGCCCTTCATAATAGACTTAGCCACAGTATTCCATGCCAGTGCTCCACGGTAGGTGAAGCTCTGTCTAGGGATGTCTTGCAGTATGAGTAATGTTTTATGATTCCTATTCGACGTTTTCAGTTTATCAAATATTACATTAGGCTGTTCAGAGTTGATAAGTTTGAAGATTTCAGTGCATAAGCTGTAATTGTAGCCATTGGTAAAATGCTATTATGTCATGTTTTATGAACAGTGGCTTTGAACTTTCCTTTCTGTACATTTCTGGATCTATAGCTTCTCCATTCTCCTTTGCTGTTTTGATATAATCTATTTTTTGTTTGTATGCTTCCCGATCACCAAATAGGACCCTAACACAGTGCTTTTGTATACGGGTGATTTTTTCAGTTAGGTTCTTATATAATTATATGCTCCCCCAAAGACAGTACAACAGTATTTCATATGGCTTTCGAAAAGAGAGTGATAGAGCATTTTGTGATTCTCTGCTGGTATGTCTGGCCTTAGACGGTTGAGTATGGCAGTGGCAGATTTTAGTTTCTTTGTAAGGTATTCAATGTGGTCTGACCAGGTTAATTTGTTGTCAATAACGACCCCGAGGAATTTAGCTGAATTGGCTTCTTTAATCTCGGTGTCTTCAATAAGAAGTTTGGGCTGCTTAGATTTAGGAATATAGCTATGGGTTCGTGCACAGCTTCCACTTGTCCTTTTTCGTATTTCAGGTGGTGGTTCAAAGTGGATGAAGCAACACTTTTCTAGGTTGATATGGAGTAGGTTACTTTTCATGTAATTACTTAAAAGTTTGAGAGTATTATTTGCATGTTGGATTGCTAATTTACAGTTGTCAGCAATGATAAATAAGTTGGTGTCATCAGCATAGAGTACTGATTTACAACCGTTAACCGTCCGTTAAGTGACCAGTAACCGACCGTTAACCGACCGGTAACTGTCCGTGGGCGGTAACCGTCCGTTAACCGACCGTTAACTGACCGTTAAGTGACCGTTAAGTGGTCGGTAACTGACAGGTTACCGACCGGTAACTGTCCGTCGACAGATTACCAAGTTGCCGGTAAAAAATGCCCAAAAATTGATTACGTAATATGTGAACGATCCCTATTTTTTTTAAACCTCAGTGTTTTTCACGGCGGACACGATGGTGATATTTTTGGAACCCAGAAACATTCAGAAATAGGAGTTTTTGGCGTACCGCTTTGTATGTCAATTTTTCATCCATTTACAAACATCTTATGTCTGATTTGGACATACAATGTTAGTGAATCGGAAGAAAATGGACAATGCTTATATTTTGACATTTGTGTATGGACATACGCTAAATATTAAGACATATGATTAGTGTTAAATACTTGTATAATGACACAATTTTAGCCCTTTCAAACTGAAATGTTGAAAAATTCAAAAGAGGTCATCCACATTCCAGGTGCAGCATAAAAGACGTCTGCAATGAGGGGTAGTCTGCTAAATGCAGGCGTAGGGGGAGGGGTTAAGGTTCTTTTGGGCAAATGCTGACGTCCGTTTTTTCGGAAATTTGGGCAGATTTTTTCGTAATTTCAGGAGGAAATTTCAGAAGGAACTTCACAGATTTTAGGAGGGGGAGGCAAGGGTTTTCGGGATTGCAGACGTTGGGAAGGATGGAATTTTGCGGAAGTCATTATGTATGGCCCCTAATAGTAATATCATTTTGTAGAATTCTAGTAGGTACTTCACAATTACTTCACAAAATACTTCACAATTATACAAGATTGCATTATTGAAAATTAATATGCCCATTATTCTTCCTTTGTTAGCTTATCTTGCACGGATGGAAGTTTACAATCAAAAACTCCAATAAGTTTACAAGTTTATTTCAGACTTCGAGAACCCAGGATAATGACTTAATAAGGTACAATGACGGTACCAAAGTTTTATTAATTGGCCGAACCTTAAAAAGAAAATATAGTTGGCCAATCCGGCAATTTTCTCTTTGCTTCAGTTTAATAAAACCATGTGACCGTTATCAGTTTAGCCGTTTACCATAAATGGATAAGTAGAGAAGTAGGTATCTGGTAAACACGTTATTTCTACCACTACTCTGACATCAGTTTACACTTTAAGCTTAAGTTTTATCCATAGTAAAGAAATCCTCGTGAAATTGGGAGGCTTAATCAAAAACTGCAGGAAAACATCTTTCTGATTCGTTCAAAAGTTTAAACATGTGACTGTCGCATTAAAATACTTATGTTAGGGTCGACTTATGTTAAACTTGTGGAGTTGTGGTAAAAGCTTAAAAGTATGTTGAATTGGGATGAATGTATAGTCCCAATTCACCATAATTTTACAACAGGTTTAACATGAGTTGACCCTAACTTTGCAATTATAAGCTTACCATGTAATTTAATTCTAAACTTATCCTTAAGTTCACGCTCAAGTTTACCTTTCACATTATCCTATTATAGGGGGGCTCTAGCAGTAGCTCAAACTTGAAATTATTTTGTAACACAAGAAACTTATGTGTATGGTTGAGGTAGGCAAACTTGTGTTAACTTTTTCGTCAACTCAAGCTTGCATAGTTCTCTATTCTCTATCTATAAACGTATGGTAAAACTAAGAAAATTGTTAACTTACCTAGTAGTAACGTAGAGTGTAAAGTGATGATCTCAAGTCGAGGTCAAGTAGTGATGAAATTATGATGAAGTGTAACTGAACTTATGGTAAACTGGCTAATTTGCGGTTTAAACGTATTGACTATTGTTAACTTACGGTTAATAACTTATGGCCTTTAGACCACTTATCACATGATTTCGTTGCGTTTTTATCTCTCTGTGCAGTTTTAAGATAAGCGCATCACACACAGACCATCGGTTTACCACCAAAGATATTCATGGAATACAACTAAATACAAGTGTGTACAAGTACATCTCCAAGCTCTACCATGGATCAGTATTCTTTACACAGTGCTCAGGATATGTTGTTTGATACTTCTACGATGATGCGTTCGTTTTGTGCCCAAGTGAAATGTAAGGATGTTGACGAAATGACACCTGACGCATTTGACTGTGCGGAATTCAGACAATTGCATGTCTCAGTCCGGCTTGTCAATGCGTTGCGACAGCTTAAGTTGTGCTACAATGCTCTGAAAGTGTCAACGTGCAAAATTGATCAGCTAAAGGACGAAGTTTTGAGTTTGCAGAGGAGTGAACTTCAGAGCCAGAAGAAGCAGTTCGATGAAATGCAGAGTGATACTGTCGGTAAACTCGAGTCTACGCTAAAGTCAGAGTTAAGGAGTTACAGTGATGCAGTTAACTCAAGTTTCAGCAGTCAAGTCTCGCCAGTCTCTGCTAAAGAAATTGCTGATGCTGTGAAAGAGGCACGGTTAAGACTGAGGACAGGACCAAAAACATCATTTTGTTCGGTGTTAAGGAGAACGACAGTGCTGAGTTGGGAGAGGTTGTCAATGAAGTTTTCAGCAAAGCAGGGGAGAAGCCCCATGTCGAATTTTGCGAGAGATTGGGGAAGAAGAACGGAGACATACCCCGCCCTGTCAAGGTCCGTCTCACAAACAGTGACGCAGCTGTACGCCTCCGCAGATGTGGGAAGAAGTTACGAAAGTCCTACGACGGTCCAGTGTTTGTGGCACCAGATCTAACCCCTGAGGAGAGGCAAGAACGAAAAAGCTGGTGGAACTGATGAGGGCGAAGAGGAGGATCCAGACCATCACTTCTACATAGCAAGGGGAGTGTGTGGTGTGAGAAGAGAGCCAAGGACTAAACCTGCTCCAGGCCACCATATCAAGGATTTCCAGCCGGTTCAGGGAGGGACTAACAAAGCGAAAATCAGATCGCAAGCCCTAGCGGATGGCGCAACTTGAACATTGCTGCCAAGCTTATTGTGTATAAGTGTTTGTGTTATGTGTTAAAAAGTCAGTGACAGTGATAGGGTCAATTTTATTCATATTTATATCTATTTTTATATGTCTGACATTACGGAACTGTAATTTGACATTGTATATATAATTCTATTCAATTCTATTCTATTCTTTTCTGGCCTGGTTAACTTATAGCAAACTAACAGTAAGCTCATGGTAAAGGGGGTGTAAACTTATTATTAACTTATGGTTACTTTATTAAGCGTAAACAGAAATTTTGAACTTATGAGCCATAAGTTTAAACCATAGTTTACCACAATTTTACCGTATATTTTTCGTAAGTAAATATACGGTTAACTTATGTTATGGTTAACTCAAGAGTAAATTGTAACCATATTTTTTTTTATTTCGAAGGTTTTACTTCTATTCCAACAGCTGTAACAATAATGACAGGAATCAGAAGGATTCGTAAACAGGCCAGTGACGGTTAAAGGAAGTGTAATCCATACTTTCTTCACTTGAGACTTCGCTGCAATTGGCAGCTCCTCATTAACCACTCCTTTGTTTCCTGTACGCTCGGCTGAGTGAACCGTGTGGCTGCTTAGGTGAGAGAGTTCTCACTTAGCACGTAGCAAGGCCGGGAATCAGAACCACCAACCTCGCGATTGAAAGGGTAAAAGCCTACCCAAAAATGCATAAAATTGGGGAAACTTATTTTAAATAAACTTTTTGTGGTGATCAGTGTCCTGTAGAAATCTGACTTCGTGTCAGAAAAGTCCGTGTGAGAAGAGTCCCGTGAATTGTCCTAGTACAGAGTATCCCAACTCGGCACTACTGTTATCCTGAGTCAACACCGTAATGGGCTGGCACTGTACTCCTGATTCAAACTCTCCCGACTGGGTCGACACCGGTCGCCAAACAAACCTGAGATCGTAAATAGAATAAACTCTCAGAACCCTATCTCAAGAGAATATAAATATGATATAAAGTATATCGTATATGAATATCATTGAGTCAAGGAATAACCAACAGACGAACAAACTACTATACACGATAACAACTTAACTTACCCCACTGGGGTACAAACTCCTCTAATGGAAGTAGAGTTTCTCCTTGTGTTCTTCCTTCCTCCGCCTACCGCACTACTGTCCCGATAATCCTTCTTCCTTCTGATGTCCCAGCTATCCCGATGTCATACTAGCTAGGGAAGAACGTGGTGAGATACCAACAGTTTGTGAGTATTGCTGTAAAGGAATATTTATTCACCAAAAAAACGAAACTTGCTCTAACTGCAATAGAATATCACACTGGAAATGTGGAAAATCATTTTTTCCTCCCAAACACCTTTTTGTTTTACGAAAAGGCATTGAAGAGGGTTGGCAGAGATCGTGGTTAGGAAGGTGAAAAATAGGATTTGTGTATGTGTATGAGGTACAGATTTATAATAGAACTACTGCAATTTCTGAAAGTGGCGGGATTGCTCCTTTATGATATCGTGAAAATGACGGCCGGTGTCCATCCTCACCAATTTTCATGATTCTTATTAAACTTTCAGTCTGACAGTCACTCAAGAATGATTCACTGATTTAGCAACAAGTGCTTTCAGCCACTTCAAGGGCGGCTATCAGAACATTAGTCACTTACCTTAGCCGCCAAAGGGTGGCTATCAGAACATCAAGCACTAACTTTTGCCGCCCAAGGGGCAGCTATCAGAACATAAGGCTGAAGACCCATTTCATACTTTATTAGTGAAATTTCAGCAACAAAGGTGAAAAGAACCAACTATTTCAACGAATTTTTCAACCCCCGCCTTGACCTTAATTTTCAGACTCATCCAAGTTTGTGTGTGTGACTCAGGCATTTCAATTTGAATATTTCAACAAAAGTAATAGGTATCTATGAAAAGTATAAATCATTGAATCATGAGGACTGCAGGACTGATCAATGATCATCTCAGGGTCGGAGAAAAAAAACACAAAACCATTAATTTATTCATATCAAAGAAGCAGTGTATTCATAACTTTTTTCATAAGTAGAAAAATGGGTACACAAGAGACAACAAACTGCAAACCTAACAAAACTCACATGAGTAAAACAATGTTTATCAGTATTTAAACAATGTTTATGAATAGAACAGACTAAAACAAATGTTTATTTTGCATCTCATTCTTCATTCCTAATTAATAAATATATTTAAAACAAATGATCCCACACAAACTTGAATTATAGATATCATTATGAGGCACATTAGATCCAATGAGAGGCCAGAGTTTTTGATAATTTGAGACAATTTAATTTCCTACATTCAGCTCTATCCTTTGGGGAGGCCTATTACCTTGAGTCCAAGGTAGGCTCTGTATTGATGGGGAAATGCAGGGTCACAAGGCTTTGGGCTTACTGCTTCCCCTAATGAACCATCAATCAGAGCTGACTGCTGAGATATAACCCTAGTCAGATTAAGAAGTTAAATAATAAGAAGTTAAATAATAAGGAACTGAACCTAGTAATTGACCACCTTTCAAGTATAAAAGATTGTCAATAGCAAATTCAATACAATTAATCAATCAATCAAAAAATAAAAATTAACTTTAATACAGTTATTAAATAATATCATGATCTTATTCATTATTGAATAAATGGGTTTTAAACTTATAATCTGTTTGGTGATAAAAAATTTTGATGAAATGCACTACTAGCTATGCAGTGGTTGGTTAATCTAAGAATTTATCGAATAATAGTACATATGTAACAATAGGCAACAATAACCATAACGGTGTGACTGCTGTCAGGAGAACTGAGGCTGAAATAAAAGTTTCGCACAAAATCTCAGATCATTACAACGAATAACGAAACATGCGCAGCTTTCTTGAACAAATTATCACATGTGAAACCTACCCACCTCCACAAAATTATGCATATACCATACAATCAACTTTGATTAGCTGTTATTCATCTGTTATTCATGATTTCTTCATATTTTCTTTCAGAGATAGTGGGGAGGAAATTAAGTGCCTGCATACGAGAACAACGGAAAAGAATTGTGCCAGCAGGCACAATTCTTGTTACTTATGTCCAACAAGCAACTGCTGGCTATGCATTGGCTGCTGTAGCAATCATAGCAATTGCTACCATCCATTTGAATCTATTTGTTCAAATAAATATGCTGCAGATAACCCAGATATAACTGAAAAGATTGAAAGGGTCAAAAAATGTTTGAAAAACTGTAAGATTTTCAAAAATTCAGAACTGAACTAAAAAATTCTTTAATAATGATACTGTGTCAATTCTTTGTAATACGGAGAAGGAATGGCACAAAACTTCGACTCTCTGCAAACCAAGCTGTTCATGCTAAAAAAATAAACTTGATTTCATTGCACTTGCTGAAACAAACATCACTGATTATATCCCATAAAAAGCTTATACAATATTTCAGGCTGTGTCCTATTTCAACTCCAAGCAAGTCAATAAACACAAAGGTAGTTGCTTAGGACTCTATGTTCAAGAAAAGTATTCTACATATTTAGATAATACATTGATCAGGCATTCTGGAAGGAATACAGGTATCCCATCACCTACCAACTGTGTGCTTCTATGACAGCTCAGATAAAATTATTTTTTATGATGATAAGGGGAGTGTTCCTTCCCCTCAATATAACAAAATAACTACTGTAAAAGCAATATCATTCTGTTTAATGACAAGCTTGTTAAAACATTAACTATCGAAGACTTTAGTTCTGATTAAGTGGGATATGGCAAATTCGTGCAAGGTCTCCAGGATACAATTGATGAATGTTTTAAGGGGGGGGGGGGGGACCAAAAATTTTATGCACATGAGAGCCAAAATCCCTGGGCATTTTGGCTCTCATGGGCATAAAAATTTTTTGGAGGCCTAACTCAAAATTTTGGTCAATAACATAAGTGCAAAATTAAGTTTCAAAGCGATTCTGAAAATTTCATGCAGAAACATTGAAAAATGGCGGAGGAGTAGCGAAAAGAGTAAAGTCCATTTGGGCAAAAGCGCTAACTGAGATATAAGTGATTTAGTGGATTTTTGAAGGTTTTATGGGCTAAAATGGCCAAATAAGGTCCAATTCACTTAAAAATTGGTTTGCTCATCAATTTTGACCTAAATGATGGACAAAACAAGTTTGAAGCTCATATCTCCAAAAATGTGGCCAAAATGGCCATCTTAAGGCCCAAAATAGGCCAACTGCCACTTTGACACACATGCTTCGCATGGGCATAACTTGGCCGTTTTTCATCTGATTTTGACAAACAAATACACTAAAATGATCAGCTTGTCGAGACGAATCGAATGCAACCAAAAGCTAACCTCTATCTCCATCAGGGAAAATTTCGATTTTTGGACGCCATTTTTGCTCCGAGGCCTCACATGGGCAATGTTGGACCTATGGACTCAAGACCACTGTCAAAATGTTGGTACACGCCCTGGCCATCCTGGCCAACTCATATCTCAAATTCGTGTTTTCCAAAATGTGAGGGGTGAACCCCCCCCCTTAAAATAGATCCTGCCAAGTTCTTCAAGTCTTGCCACAATCGTCTAACAAATCCCTGGGTTACAAATGGCCTTATCAAATCAATATGCTAAAAATATATTTCAATTGATTTGATTAAATTCTGATATTCCTCTTATATTGCGAACTCGTTTAGTGAAACAAGGAGTTATTAATCAAAAATATTTTCAATGATCGACATCATCTTCAGTTCTCAAATTTGATTGTGATTAGTAGTGTTGTTAGGCGCCTGTAACGTTCGTTGGTCAATCGATCAACTCCATTGGAACGAATGATGTGTTTTTCTGATCCCTAATGACTTGAATTGTGTTTAAATGAGCAATATTCAGTTGTTTCCCTACTAGCTCATAGATTTTCTATTTAAAACACATCAGTCGGTCAAATGAAGTTGATCGATCAACCAATTCCATTCGATCGACCGACAAACGTTACAGGTGCCTTAAGTTTAAAACATAACAACACGTTACTAATTACAATCAAATTTGAGAACTGAAGATGATGTCGATCATTGAAAATATTTTTGATTAATAACTCCTTGTTTCACTAAACGAGTTCGCAATATAAGAGGAATATCAGAATTTAATCAAATCAATTGAAACAATGCGACTCTTAAGTATAACCCCACTGAAGCAACTGAAAAATATATTTGAATTAAAAATAAATCTTTCTTCAAGACATTGATCTTCAAGACTTTTCTCCAACTCCATACTTGAACACCAACATGATCCCTTTAGGTAATGCAATGTTGAGAGCAACAGGATCCAAGTGAGTCACACCAAGATGAGTGGTGTTCAGAGATCTTCAGTCCAATACCTACCTCAGCTTTTGGGGGTGTTTGAATTCAGAAGTAAGTGCAATTCGAAGAGTTAACCAAGGTCTATGATAAATGGGAGCTAGTGAAAGATAGGAGGATTATTGCCAATGAATTCAATAAATATTAAATCTGTAGCACCCAACCACAATAAAAATTCATATAATGAATGGGATAGTGAGATGCCCTTTTGTCAAATACCTGATTTAACTATGTATATGTCCAACAGGATAAATGACAGTATGTATTTCGAACCATGCTCAACTAATGAAGTAACTCAAGTCATAAATGATTTGGACAATAAGAAAGAATTGAATTGAATTGAAGCAAGTGACATTCCTATGAGGGTACTCAAAAACTGTACTGATATCATTGTTCCACATCTAACTGTATTCTACAACAAGTTACTGTATAAAAGAGTTGTGCGGGAAAGTGTTAGTATGTAAGGTTATCAAGCCCTCGGTATCGAGCGATCTGCACACATATACATTATCATCAATTTGAAATGATTGAAGTGATTGATCATTGATGCAGTGAAATACAAATCTCAAAAATGATATCAAACCCACACACTATGTATACCACTAATCGACTGACAGTTTTGAAATTAAATATTTCTTCTTCAGGATCTCCACATAGTGTAACACAACATTCTCAAATTTGATTGTAATTAGTAGTGTTGTTAAGTTTAAAACAATTTGAAATATAATAAAAATAATATATTTGAATTAAAAAGAAAACTTCAAGACATCAATCTGCAAGACTTTTCTCCAACTCTGACTTGAACTCCAACATGATCCCTTTAGGTAATGCAATGTAGAGAGCAGCAGGATCCAAATGAGTCACACCAAGATGAGTGGTGTGCAGGCTTCTTCAGTCGAATACCTACCTCAGCTTTCGGGGTGTTTAAATTGCGAGAGCTTTTTATGAGGTAGGCCCCCCAGCAGTCACGCCCTGGTACCAGGGTATAGCACTGTGAAGTGCAGTTACCACCAGCCTGAATTAAACTGAAACTTGCTATTTGGTCTTTGTATGTACTCCAAGCATCAAGAAATTAAGTAACACACTTAGTGAAGAGAAGTAGAGGACCAGTGGATGGATAAAAATAAGTTAATATAATATAAGGCGCCCGTAACATTAATTGGTCGATCGATTGGAATTGGTTGATTGATCAACTTCATTTGATAGACTGATGTGTTTTGAATAGAAAATGTTTGAGCTAGTAGGAAAACAACTAAATATTGATCATTTAAACACGATTCAAGTCATTTAAGGGAGCAGTAAAACACATCATTTGTTCAAATGGATTGATCGATTGACCAATTCCAATCGCTCGACCGTCGAACGTTACGGGCGCCTTAAAACATCTTCTTTGTAGAACAAATACAGTCATCTTTGTAGTC
The DNA here is from genome assembly GCA_011033025.1 of Beroe forskalii. NCBI lineage: Eukaryota > Metazoa > Ctenophora > Nuda > Beroida > Beroidae > Beroe > Beroe forskalii. The sequence continues at coordinate 971,216 of WFMF01000017.1, read as the reverse complement.
AAGCCACAGAACTCTCCAACAACTCCAACCATAGTCTTTGACGGGATCTTTGAAAGAAATGCCTTCATCAGAGAGCTAGGCAGATCCAAACAAAGCATGAGACACCAACAATGATATGGTGTACTGAAAGGTAACACTGTGGCACACGGACTTGCGACTGTGTTGTGGGGTTGAATGCATTTGATGGGCGCCCAATGCTCCCCCAACCACAAGATGTAATGTGTTAGTTTCAGAAGCTCCAAGTTCATCAAGGAAATTAAGTTCATCAATGTATTTATCCAGTGTGGGGAAGTTTCATATAATATAATGATTTTACTATAAAGTAACACAATTATGGTGGCTCAAACCCGCCACCAGAAAAAAATTAAAAAATTTTTCAAATTAAAAAAAAATTTAAAAAAAATTAAAAAAAAATTTTTTTTAATTTTAAATTTTGTTTTAAAAAATTTTTTTAAATTTTTTAAAAAAATTTTGAAAAAAAAATTGAAAAAAAATTAAAAATTAAAAATCATGGCTCAAACCCGCCACGAAAACTAAAACTGAAAATGAAAATCGTTTTTTATTCAAATCACGTACGAACTTTTTGTGCGCCGCGCAAAAGATTTTAAAATTAATTTGAAAAACGAAATCGCTTCATCTTGAAACATCATGAAAAACGCGTTTGGCGTTCGCGCGTTACGTTAAGTTCATAATGTATAAGTAAGCAAAATGATATGAGCAGCCAAATTCACGTCCCAGTAAAGTTCTCAGCCAGTCCATCAGACTTTCTACTCAATTATGTACTTGTAGAATGGCAGGCAATCAGCAGGCAATCAGCAGGCACCCCAGCCCATTGAATAGAATAACGAGGGATCTATTATTACCCAGGGATCTATTATTACCCATTATTGAGGGGAATAACAGGCGGCCCCACCCATTTGAAGGAATGTGAAGCGGCCCCGCCCATTGAGAGGAATGGGAGACGAATCCGCCTGCTTAGGATTTTTAGTAAATCAATGACAGGCAGCCCACCCATTGAGAAGGATGACAGGCATCCCCGCCCATTGATAAGAATGACTGATGGCCCTATCCATTGAAGGTACTAAACTCCTAAACAGTTTGATTGTCCTCTTATTCTACTCAATGGGCGGGGCTTCATCACATTCCACCAAATGGGTGGAGCCGCCTGTAGTTCCCCTCAATGGCTGGTGTAGCATGACATCATTCTCAGAGGATCCCCTGTCATTCTATTCAATGAGTCAATGGACTAGGCCGCCTGCTGATCGCCTGTCATTCTACTTAATTCTACATAATTGAGGAGAATGGCAGGCGTCTCTGTTGTGGGTAACAACAGGCGGCTTTGTCCTGTGATGCATATTGAGAAATAAGGTGACTGCAACAGCCCCGCCCATTGAGAAGAATGACACTGAAGGATTACAGATAGCCCAGCTCTGGCTCAGTGGGAATAAAAGGGGTAACATCGACTAGGAAAGGTTGATGGACTGGTCGAGAGCTTTGCCGTTGGGACTTGAATTTGGCTGCTGATCATATCATTTTGCTAACATTATGAACTTAACGTAACGCGCGAACGCCAAACACGTTTTTCATGATGTTTCAAGATGAAGCGATTTCGTTTTTCAAATTAATTTTAAAATCTTTTGCGCGGCGCACAAAAAGTTCGTACGTGATTTGAATAAAAAACGATTTTCATTTTCAGTTTTAGTTTTCGTGGCGGGTTTGAGCCATGATTTTTAATTTTAAAATTAAAAAAAAAAAAATTTTTCAAAATTTTTTTCAAAAATCAAAAAATTTTTTTAAAAACAAAATTTAAAATTAAAAAAATTATTTTTTTAAAATTTTTTTAAATTTTTTTTGAATTCGAAAAAAATTTTAATTTTTTTTCTGGTGGCGGGTTTGAGCCACCATACACAATTCACTCTATTAAAATAAGGCAATAAACTTCATCCTTTGTTTCCACACCTCCTAGCCAAGGTGTCCAAAATAGAATAAAATTCTACAATTTAATACTTCACTATTATTTCATACCTTCACAAGGTACCCCAGTCTAAAGTCAGAATTATGACATAAGAAATAAAGATGAACATGATGAGTTAATTGAGCCTGCTTAAATGGTATAACTGATATGTGTGCTCATAGGTTGAAAGCAACAGGTCGAAAAGTAGGTTGAAAAGGTAGGTAGAAAGGGTTCAATGAAGACCCTTCTTGGCTTGGAAATTTCAGATCATTCTTTCAATCTTCAAGAGAGATGAGGAAAAGATAGTTCCTGTTGTGAAAACCATCCAGACTGGGGCACAGTAAAATTCTACATGTCCTTTCGACCTTCTTTTCAACCTGTTGTTTTCAACCTATGAAGACACATATGCATAATAATAAACTTGCATAAAAATTCCTCGCCTAGGCCCTTTGAATAACCCAAACTTGCTTTAAACTGTACACTACTTCATCTTATCAGTTTTATTATTCGATGCTCACAAATTTTATCTTCTTCAAAATGATACCTATACCATTTATGTCAAAAAAATAGAAAAAGAAAAAGAAATTAATTAGGAAAAGAAATTTATTTTGTTATGCTTCTTACATGTCGACCTGGCATGTTAAGGTTTATCTTTCCTAAGCCCGCATAGGTGTGTACGCGCGCGGCGCAACGCAAACAGGGGTATACGTGTTTAGCAAAGGTAATCTAGGGTAGCACGATTGCAATTGTTAAATTAGCCGTATTGTACTGTCTAATTTTAGTGACAGTACATAATTTTAAGTAGACAGTACATACCATCCGTCCAGCTGCGGCGCGCGCGCGACAGCCAATCGCTGCACTGCACGCACAAAAGCAAATGTCACGCCGACCAAGCAAGGTGGCCGAGCCCACCGCATTGTAAAATGTTACCTATACCCTACCCTCCACCAGGCACGCAAGGTTTTCCGTGCGGGGAGTATGCAACACGACCCTCCAAACCTCCGAGTGTTGCGCGCAGGGATGGGAGAAATCCATCAACCACCGCATTACCGCAACCAGAACCGCCACTGCACCACCGGGCATGGACGGTGCAGGTGAGCGTCTTACATGCCGAACGTGTGTTGCTCTAACCAGAGCCCTCTTTTGCGTGCTTTCCTAAGCCCGCATAGGTGTGTGTACGCGCCGCGCGCTTCCCTGTGCTGGGGAAGCGCGCCGCGCGAGCCACACAGGGATATACGTGTTTAGCAATTGCGTGCTAAGCACGTAACCATCTGGTTCGTAGGATGTTACCCTACCCTCGCGCGCGCGGCGCAACGTTCCACATTTGGACGTCACTTTGCAAGTCAGAATAAAGGGACGGACATCGCCCGTCGACCATCTGGTGAAATGAAGAACGGGTGCAATGCAATGCAATACAAGCCACGCGCGCCAGTGACTTGCTAAACACGTATATCCCTGTTTGGCTCGCGCGGCGCGCTTCCCCGTAGGGAAGCGCGCGGCGCGTACACACACCTATGCAGGCTTAGGAAGCTGGTGACTGCATGCACGCTGGCCCACTTGAAAGTTATTCTTTCATAAAGGGGATGCCACTGCCCCAATTGTCCCTAACTCAAAAAAAAGTGGATTGGGACAGGGACATTTGGGACAAATGAGACATTTGGGACAAATGGGACAATTGGGACAGCTAGAAAATGGGACAATTTGGTCTCGAAAAGTGACTCACAACTGGTAAAAATGGGACAAATGGGACAAATGGGACACATGAAACAGAAAAAAGGGTCCCGAAAAATGAATTGGGACAAGGAAAAATGTGACATTTGGGACAAATGTGACATTTGGGACAATTGGGACAAATGTGAAATTTGGTACAAATGTGACATTTTGGACAAATGTGACATTTGGGAGGAATATGACATTAAGGACTGAGATAAATGGGATTCAATACTGGTTGTGTTTGTGAGCAGCATTTTAGCATTATTTTCCTCACAACATATGATATGAGAAAGATGGCAGTTCCAATGCAACAACAGCTGCTTCAATGTTAAAATATCAGTTGAACTGATCTACTTACTTACTGTCAGATTATAAGCTTTACCATCCATAAACTTCAAGAATTAACAATTGTAATAAGTTAATAGGGTGCACCAAAAAAATTAAATTTTTGGTGCTCAACCCCTGAGCGATAGATCTCGGTGAGACAAGACCGAGGATATCCGGTTTTTTGAAATTGGACCCCGGGAACCCCTGGAGCGTTGACGATTTGTATCGGCCATACTTGTATGGAAGGCGCGGTATGGCGTGACCATCCGCGGATTCTACGCGCGCGCTTATATCCGCGCGCGCAAGATTCTGCTGCAGTTCCGCGAGATATAGATCGAAGTAGGGTGTACTTGACCGATTTTTGCTTGATCGAAGTAGGGCAGGGAGAACTTGACCGTTATTTCAAGGAATTTTCAAATATAGTTTACAACAAAGGCGGAAGGCCGTGTTTATTGAAATATCACACACTAGCTCCGAATGACCGAATGTTAATGAGGGTGAAGTGGTGATGATGCTGAGCATTTGATAAACTGATCGACATCATCGGTGGAGCAAAGTTGATTTTTGAGCCGGGGAATTTTTCCCTCGAAAATTAACGCTAATTGAATTATGGTAATTTAATTATAGCAGTCCAACAACATTTTTGATGACGAAAGACGAACATTAATGTAGTTGTATGAAACATTAGCTTCCCGCTCCCAGTTCCAAGGATGTTTGTTTTCCTTAAGCAATCAGGTCGGACCAATATCTCAATATCTACATGTTCTCACGTTACAGCATATCAAAAATGATACGCATATGGAAGTGACATCATAATATTGTGTTATAGCACTGAATTACTGATTGGTAAAATCGCCTATCAAATGAAAGAGTCATGTACAGTAACCACACTGAATCTAATTTTTATGAGTATCGGTTAATGATGGTCATAATCTTATTTGGGCAAGGTAGCCTTGAAATAACAAAAGCGAATTTTTACACAATTATAGATATGCCAGAAATGTAACTTAAAAAGTAAGGCCCAATGCTGGACAATGAGGTTGAAAATTTTGTAAAATTTGAGCCGGGGAAAAAGGATACTATTCCCCGGCTCCATAAATAGAGCCGGGGAAAAAACCCCCTGTCCCCGGCTCCTGCTCCACCCATGATCGACATAGTATGGGCTATTGGGGTGGGATGAAGCAAATGACAGGACCAGTATGATATGCTGCTGTGCATGTAGAACGACAGGGGACAATCCTGCTCACTAGGGGACAATGTACATTGTACTCCCGTACTGTGTAGTGTCGGTGTGTAACTGTTAGACTTGTGTAGCCGTAGGTCGGATGTAACCAGAAAATTTATAGATTTATAGCAAGCACACATAACATAAATAACACTCAAAATTAATGATTCTTGTGAGTAAGGTTACTGCGAATGATTCGCTCCAGGTTTGCTGTCAGGGTTAGGGAGGCTGGGCAACTTCTTCTTCAAACAGCGGAAGAGCACTGTTCCGTTCTGGTTCTTCCTGAACTGGTAGAAGGAAGCACCATCAATCGACAATGCTCAACTTCTTAATCCTCCCCGTAGAAGTTTGAAGACGGGTGAAGGCAGGTTGAGGCTGAGCTGTCCGGAAGCTCAGCTCAACTGCAAGGGGAGCAGCAGCTGCAGGGGATGATGTTGATGGTCAGTACGTCATCGGAGGTGGAGGGGCAGGCAGTTACGGGAGGTGATGGGGGAGGAACCTCGAGGTAACCATAGGCATAACTTCAGTGCTCGTTACTGACAGGATGAAATGTGATCTGAGAGCTTATTCAGGCTTAAAACTTCAGGTATGTCAGCGGCACTAACAGGGTTCGGATATCCTACATGATATGGAACAGATCACATGACCCTGATAGGGTCATGCGTGTGAATCGACTCGTGATACAGTATGAATCGAATAATATTGCGTATTTCGCCCATGTTGTGCTGAAATTTAATTCTATTAACACGCTTCATCCATCTACCCATACACTGATCACGCTACATCCATCTACCCATACACTCTGACTCACGCTACACACATCTACCCATACACTCACGCTACATCCATCTACCCATACACTCAAGCTACATCCATCTTCCCATACACTCACTCTACAGTCTACACTTATCTACCCATACACTGATCACGCTACACTCATCTACCCATACACTCACGCTTCATCCATCTTCCCATACACTCACGCTACACCCATCTACCCATACACTGATCACGCTGCATCCGTCTACCCATACACTCACGCTAAGCTACATCCATCTACCCATACACTCAATGCCACACTCATTCACCACACCCACGCTACATCCATCTACCCACATACACTCAATGCCACACTCATTTACCCATACACTCACGCTACATCCATCTACCCATACACTCACGCAACACTCATCTACCCATACACTCATGCTGCACTCCATCTACCCATACACTCACACGCTACACCTATCTACCCATACACTCACGCTACATCCATCTACCCATATTCACTCACGCTACACTCATCTACCCATACACCACGCCACACTCATCTACCCATACACTCATGCCACATCCATCTACCCATACACTCACACTACACTCATCTACCCATACACTGATCACGCTACACCATCTACCCATTACACCACGCCACACTCATCTACCCACATTCATGCTACATCCATCTACCCATACACTCAAGCTTACACTCATCTACCCATACACCACGCTACACTCATATAAATTCATTACACTCACGCTTCATCTATCTACCCATACACTGACGCTACACTCATCTACCCATACATTCATGCTGCATCCATCTACCCATACACTCATGCTGCACTCATTCACCTATACACTCACGCGCACTCATCTACCAATACAGTTTTCCACGCTACACTCATCTACCTATAAACTCATGCTACATCCATCTACCCATACACTCATGCTAAGAATTTCATCTACCCATACATATTACATTCACGCTTCATCCGTTCACCCATACACTCACGCTACATCCATCTGCCCATAAACTGATCACGTTACACTCATCTACTCCATACACTCACGCCACACCTCATATACCCATACACCCACGCTCATCTATCTACCCATAGATTGCGCTACACTCATCTTAATTATACACTCATGCTACACTCATCTACCAGTACCCATACACGTATACACTGCCTATACTCATCTACCCATTCAACCATATTACTCCCGTACCTACCTCATAGCTCCATAGGTTCTCCCGCTTGGTACTGCCTCAGGACCCCCAGGGGACTCCTGCAATAATCCGCTCAAAGGACGGTAAAATGACGGTTTAAAAAAATATACTGGGGTTGGGGATAAATATTTGAATACCAGCCGCATCAGAAGCCGGTATTGCTAAGCCCATCTCATCTGAGTCAAAATTATATCTTGGATGAACTTGTAGCTATACCTTATCCAATGACGGGGGTGACACTGTCTCATTCTGCGATGTCTAGTATCAACTAAGCTCTAACAGAGTCTACTGAGCTTACATATTTACTTCTATAGAAATAGCATTGCAATTGGGTCACACTTAAGCAATAGTCGATTCACAATACTTGATTAATCTATAACTCGATTAAATCTGTATTGATGCTTGATTCATCATATATTTAAATTTGAATCATCCCGTTCACAAGAAGGGGACAATCTCTGAAGATGGGGACAATTACTGAGTGAGCCGAGAGAGCGTGAGAACTCCCACGTTCTGGGCGACCGATTGTCCCCACCTTTGTCCCTCATTCTGGGATGAGTGTAGCGTGAGTGTATGGGTAGATGAGGGTAGTGAGTGTATAAGGATATGGATGTAGCGTGTATGGGTAGATGGATGAAGCGTGTGTATATGATGAGTGTAGTATGAATGTATGGGTAGATGGATGTAGCGTGATTGTATGGGTAGATGAGTGTAGCGTGAGTGTATGGGTAGATGAGTGTAGCGTGAGTGTATGGGTAGATGAATGTAGCATAAGTGTATGGGTAGATAAGTGTAGCGTGATCAGTGTATGGGTAGATGAGTGTAGCGTGAGTGTATGGGTAGATGGATATAGCGTGATTGTATGGGTAGATGAGTGTAGCGTGAGTGTATGGGTAGATGGGTGTAGCGTGGGTATATGGGTAGATGGATGTAGCGTGAGTGTATGGGTAAATGAGTGTAGCGTGATCAGTGTATGGGTAGATGGGTGTAGCGTGGGTGTATGGGTCGATGGATGTAGCGTGAGTGTATGGGTAGATGAGTGTAGCGTGATCAGTGTATGGGTAGATGAGTGTAGCGTGAGTGTATGGGTAGATGAGTGTTGCGTGAGTGTATGGGTAGATGAGTGTAGCGTGATCAGTGTATGGGTAGATGAGTGTAGCGTGAGTGTATGGGTAGATGGATGTAGCGTGATTGTATGGGTAGATGAGTGTAGCGTGAGTGTATGGGTAGATGGGTGTAGCGTGGGTGTATGGGTAGATGGATGTAGCGTGAGTGTATGGGTAGATGAGTGTAGCGTGATCAGTGTATGGGTAGATGGGTGTAGCGTGGGTGTATGGGTCGATGGATGTAGCGTGAGTGTATGGGTAGATGAGTGTAGCGTGATCAGTGTATGGGTAGATGAGTGTAGCGTGAGTGTATGGGTAGATGGATGTAGCGTGAGTGTATGGGTAGACGGATGCAGCGTGATCAGTGTATGGGTAGATGAGTGTAGCGTGAGTGTATGGGAAGATGGATGTAGCGTGAGTGTATGGGTAGATGAGTGTAGCGTGATCAGTGTATGGGTAGATGAGTGTAGCGTGAGTGTATGGGAAGATCGATGTAGCGTGAGTGTATGGGTAGATGGATGTAGCGTGAGTGTGGGGTAGATGTGTAGCGTGAGTGTATGGGTAGATGGATGTAGCGTGATCAGTGTATGGGTAGATGGATAAAGCGTGAGTGGAGGCAAAGCAAATCGGTAGTTCTCTTACGCTTAGTTCAGTGCGAGGTTTATTATCTGAGTACTGAGCGAAAGAGGATTAAAAGAGTGTTAATAAAATTAAATTTCAGCACAACATGGGCGAAATACGCAATTCAATTTCAATTTCAATTTCATACTGTATCACGAGTCGATTCACACGCATGACCCAATCAGGGTCATGTGATCTGTTCCATATCATGTAGGATATCCGAACCCTGTTAGTGCCGGCGTGCCGCTGACATACCAGAAGTTCTAAGCCTGAATAAGCTCTCAGATCATATTTCATCCTGTCAGTAACGAGCACTGAAGTTATGCCTATGGTTACCTCGAGGTTCCTCCCCCATCACCTCCCGTAATTGCCTGCCTCTCCACCTCCGATGACGTACTGACCATCAACATCATCCCCTGCAGCTGCTGCTCCCCCTCGCAGTTGAGGTTAGCTTCCGGGACAGCTCAGCCTCAACCCGCGCCTTCACCCGCCTTCAAACTTCTACGGGTAAGACGAAGTTGAGCATTGATGATGCTTCCCTCCACTAGTTCAGGAAGAACCAGAACGGAACAGTGCAGTGATCTTCCTTTACCCTGACAGCAAACCGTGCTTGCGATAAATCTATAAATTTTCTGATAACATCCGACCTACAAAAGTCTACAGTTACACACCGACATTACACACGGGAGTACAATGTACATTGTCCCCTAGTGAGCAGGATTGTCCCCTGCCGTTCTACATGCACAGCAGCATATCATACTGGTCCTGTCATTTGCTTCATCCCACCCCAATAGCCCATACTATGTCGATCAGTTTATCAAATGCTCAGCATCATCACCACTTCACCCTCATTAACATTCGGTCATTCGGAGCTAGTGTGATATTTCAATAAACACGGCCTTCCGCCTTTTGTTGTAAACTATATTTGAAAATTCCTTGAAATAACGGTCAAGTTCTCCCTGCCCTACTTGATTAAGCAAATATCGGTCAAGTACACCCTACTTGATCTATATCTCGCGGAACTGCAGCAGAATCTTGCCGCTGGGATATAAGCGGCGTAGAATCCCAGCGGATGGTCACGCCATACCGCGCCTTCCATACAAGTATGGCCGATACAAATCGTCAACGCTCCAGGGGTTCCCGGGGTCCAATTTCAAAAAACCGGATATCCTCGGTCTTGTCTCACCGAGATCTATCGCTCGGGGGTTGAGCACCAAAAATTTAATTTTTTTGGTGCACCCTATAAGTTAATTAAAAGTTAAGCAGAATTCATTTCAAAGAACAGGTCTCACTTACATGTGCAAATTCTCAGTTTGGTGATCAGCTGCTCAGTGTTTGATTGAGACATTATCATCTACATAGTACGTGTGCATGGAATCAGAGCTGATGTTGCGAAGTTTTATTTCTTTGATTATATTAATTTATAAAAAACTGAACATTTTTAGATAATCATATAATATCCATTTACCTTAATGAAATATCAATTTGATTTAATCAATTCATGACCACTTGTGTTATGTTTGCTACTGACATCACATTTTGCTTTTATTAGAAAGTTTTAGATAATTTATAATTATTACCATACCTATATTGACGCTTATTTGAACTAATATGAAATTAATTTTGTTATGAAAAGCACTGGTAACCTTTTCAAGACTCATTTCCCCTGCAAGTAGAGGGCTTGTGTCACTTTTTTTCAGTTATTTAATTTATGCTAAACTTTACCTTAATTATTCAAGTTATCATCCCAGGCAAATTTTCCCATCAATAATCTATTCACAAAGACTTAGGTATAAAAGAATTATCAATGACCCTATTAAGCTCTTTAGAAGGCTGGATGATCTCAAACAATGTTTTTATAAATCAGGCTACCCTAAAAAACTGGTCAATAATATTCTGGATGATGTAGCACAAAGACCTAGATACTTAGAGTATAACTCTGATAACAAATTAACTCCAAATCCAGTCTTGAGGATCCAAACTTTTGGGCCAGTCACCAACCAATTGAAAAAGAATGTCAAAGAAGCTAACCAGTGCTTGTCAGATAGCCCAGCTTGGGATAAGGCCAAAAAGGTGATAGGTCTTGTTAGCAGAAGGGCCCAAAATTTAGGTGATATCATTCTGAGAAGAAAGAAATTTGCTTTAACATGTGAGTCTAAACTGTTGGGAACTCAGAGGTGCACCTTTGTTGAAATCAGCATAGACGTGGTAGACCTTGCGCCTCTTGTGTACTTATGTCAGATAATACAGATATCACATCCTCAGCTTCAGGAAAACTTACATAACTCCTTCAGCAAATTGTAAATCACGGAATGTTGTGTATTGTGCAAGTTGTTTCCTTTGTGAAAAACAATATGTAGGTAAGTCAACAACAAAACTGCAAACAAGGATATCTGGACATAGGTCACATGTAGGTGATTCTTTTTTTGATGATGAGTCTGATGAGGCCACACTGGCTACTCTCAGCCCAGGATATCCCCGGCAGTCGGGTGGCCTGAAAAACCACCCAGGAGTGCACACCCTTAGCCTAGTGTACTAGGGATAGTCTCCATGCTCAGCATGGCTGCCACCGGCCTGGTTGATCAAACCGACTGTGGCCGTTTTACTAAGACTAAGACCAGACAATCCAATATTGAAAAATGGTGTAGATATCGCAACGCAGACGAATTTTTACCTGTTAATTTGCACATCGACTGATAACTCAAATAGGTAAAAGAATAGTATATCCTATCAAAATCTGGAATTAAAATTCTATAATTTGATTTCAAATTCGACGGAAAATATGGATGTCTCGATGATTTAAATTAAATATATCAATTTAGATGACATAGCGGTGAGAGGTTATTTGGTGATCATTCAGTTGATCATGCTTTTCAGTCCAAGATTTTTGTTTAATTTACAAAGTTTCAATTGCAATGGCCAGACATTTGAAATAGCTACAATTCAGCTGGATCTGCAATACATTTACATTGATGTGGCGTAGGTTTATTTTCAAACCATATCATTGTGATCAACGATCAGATAAGTGATGAATGAGAGAACTTATTCCATTCTTAAGATTTAATATACCTAAACTGTACTGCCGTGATCTGGAAAAAGGAAGTAACTGCAAATTTTGAAGTTTTGGAGATATGGGTACCAAAATTTTCAGCTCGTTGAGCTCTACAAGATGAGCTAGGTCATTGGAATGAGAAATGCTCCTGAAAAAACTCGAAAAGAAGTAACTGCAGTTTTTGAGAACATTTCAGCGATTTTGTGATTTTGTTATCTGGAAGAAGGAAGTATCTCACGCAGATACTTCCTTTTTCCAGATAAACCTTGAAAATTGGGCACTTACTTCCCTTTTGAGACAGTTTTCTCCAGAGTGTTCAAATTATAATTTGTAAAAAGGAAGTATCTTACTGATTATTCATGCCTTATACTTCTTTTTTCTAGGTAATACTCTCATAAAGGCCAGAATTGAAAGGAAGTATCTTACATAGATACTTCCTTTTCAAAATAAACCTTGAGAAATGTGTTAGTTACTTCCTCTACTGAACATAGTTTGGTGTGCTGTTTCAAGATAAAGGAAGTAACTGACAAATGTCCCAGAAAAAGGAAGTAACTGTAGTTTTAGTCGGAATTTCTTTCAAATCATTAGCAATTAACCCATTACTGTGGATGCACTGATTATTGAATAGAAATAAAATTAGCGAGCGAGAATTTATGATCATTCACCTCTCAGTATATATGAATTTCACCATATCTATCCGAAAATAAATTGTCGATAAAATGTGAAACGCAAAAGTGCGATTATCTCGAAACGAAGTTCATGCTAGTTACTTCCTTTTTCCAAATCACGGCAGTGTAGCTACACACGAGAAGATATAATGGACATTTTTGGGAATTGTGTTTCACTGTATCAATGATCAATCACTTCAAACACAAAATAATATACATAAAGTTCAGAATAATTCTGACTACAGTAAAAAATTGAGTCCATGGAATTATTCAAAAACTTGGAGAAGAAGCTTTGTATTTCTGATTAGTCCAGAAAACATGCTGACCTAGATAATGAGAAAGCTGCATAATTCCAATTCGTCCACAAATATAGGAATGCATAAACACACGACTTTTAAAGTCTTAGCAACATTAAGGGGCCAGATCAGTCATAATTCATAGGGTTTTCTGCCAAAATGATCTGATCATTGGTCTCATATTTTCAACTTATAAAGGAGTTGCTGCACGGCAGTATTGTTGAGATGGCTGCTGTGATTCCAAGAATTGATGTTGTGACATTAAGAATTTGACTCTTTTGATGAACTGCAGATGTATGTCTGGATTTTGAGGAGCAACCCAGTACCTTGAGAGCAAACCCAGCTGCTCCCCAGGAGCAAACCCAGCTGCTAACTGAGAGCAAACCCAGCTGCTCCCCAGGAGCAAAACCAGCTGCTTCCAGAGAGCAGACCCAGCTGATCCCAGAGAGCAAACCCAGCTGCTCCCTGAGAGCATACTCATCTCCTGAGAGCAAATCAAGCTCCCTGAGAAACTGAGAGCAAACCCACAGCTCCTTGAGAGCAAACTCAGATGCTCCCTAACAGCAAACCCAGTTACATGACAGTAAACCTAGCTGCTCCCCAAGAGCAAACCCAGCTGCTCCCTGAGAGCAAACCCAGTGCTCCTTGATAGCTTACCCAGCTGCTCCCAGAGAGCAAACCAAGCTGCTCCCTGAGAGCTAACCCAGCACTCCCTGAGAGCATACCTAGCTCCCTGATAGCAAATTCAGCTTCTTGAGAGCAAACCCAGCTCCCTGAGAGCAAACCCAGTGCTCCCTGAGAGCATACCTAGCTCCCTGATAGCAAATTCAGCTTCTTGAGAGCAAACCCAGCTGCTACCTGAGAGCAAATAAAACAACCACAACAAACATTAAAACATATAGAAATAGGTATTTCACTATGCACTTTGAAAGATGTGTGTAATGTTTCTTTTTTGTTAAGCTTGGGTGTGTGAGCAAAAAATCTGCAAAACATTGATGTTTTTGAAAAATTGTAATATAATTTGAGAAAATCGAAAAAATGGATCCTATTGAAGAATCCAAGCATTGCTAAAATTTTTTCCTTGCAATACATAATTAACGAATCAAAAGGCCCTTACAACCTAACCAGATGAATGGTGGGTGCAGAAGGCAAGAAATTGCTCGTAACTCTCCATACACAACATCATGGCTAGCAAAGATTGTAATTTTAACGTTATTCCTGTGTCTTAGACCTTACCACTTTAACCCAAATATTTCACTTTGAAAATTTTAAATAAGCAGAAAAACTCATCACACTAATTGAAAATATTGTTATTTAATTTGAAGTTGAATGGAATGCATGTTTTTATTTATATAAAAATGTATCTATTATATCTAGTCTATTGAACAATTCACTGTTGTTATAACCAAGCAATATCGACAATATCATTGGCTTGATTAAGAATTGTAAGTTATTACTCAGAATAAAGGATTTGATATGAGATTTGATATAAGCTCAATGTATTAAAACAACGACCCCAAAAAGTGCCTCGTTGCCTAATTGTCTATCTAAGTATTTAAAGTGAATTCCCATACTCAATCAGTTCCGTGCAAACAATTGAGCTCAGTTAAGCATGTGCTAAACTAAATTTCAAGTTTCAAAAATGACAAGGAATATAATTTTTTTAGAACAGCTTCACAGAGAACAATTTTCAACATTACCACTCAAATCCTTTACCACCTGAGTTTTTTGGAATCATCTTTATCTCTGACAATTAATATTTATATTTATTTTGTTTGTGTAAAATAAATTTTCTTGTTTTCCTCAAACCCAGTGCTCCCTGAGAGCAAACCCAGTGCTCCCTGAGAGCATACCTAGCTCCCTGATAGCAAATTCAGCTTCTTGAGAGCAAACCCAGCTGCTACCTGAGAGCAAACCCAGTGCTCCCTGAGCAAACCCAGTTCCTTGAGAGCAAACCCAGCTGCTCCTAGAGGGCAAACCCAGCTGCTCCCTGAGAGCAAGCACAGATGCTCCCTGAGAGCAAACCCAGATGCTCCCTGAGAACAAACCCAGCACTCCCTGAGAGCATACCTAGCTCCCTGATCGCAGATTCAGCTTCTTGAGAGCAAACCCAGCTACTCCCTGAGAGCAACTCAGCTCCTTCAGAACAAACCCAGCTACTCCCTGAGAGTAAAACAAAGCACCAAAAGTCAACAAATCAAATGAATAAATAAACAAATAATGAATAAATAATAAACAAGGGTATGAATCTGGGTCCCACTACAAAATGCCAGATACAGGCATTTCTTTTTCCATCTTCTTGTCCTGGATACTTGAAATAAATAAGAAGTTGGAGGAGAAACCTTTGCCTTTTTCATCTCCTTATTAAACAGGAATTTTTTTCAACTCAAGTCTATTTTGCTGTTAACTTCTTGAGTTGAGGCCATTGGGATCTATTACCCAACTGGTACATGCTGTTAAGCATTCAATATTTTGCATAGTTATCTGCCCTCTGCTATTCAGACTATTTGGCACGCCAACATATTAGCTTCGCCACACCTCATGGCACAACTGTAACCCCTCAGACTTAATTGTTAAATGTGAGGGGTCTTGTCATCGGCACAGCATATCTTCAGAAGCGCACATACATACATACATACAATCGCCATTATTATAATTCACTTGCACTGCACCCACCTCGGGTTCAAAATTAAAACCAGTATTGATTAAATAATATAATTTTCTAAACAGGTAAACCCCTGTTTGCATTGCATGGTGCCCTTCCTTTGAAGGGAAGCACTGCTTGCATACATATGTACCTATGAGGGCTTATTATTATTATTGTATATTTAAAGATTTAAATACTTTATCAGAATGTGAAAAAGATAGTCTTGGGTTACAAAGGAACATCAAAAGAACAGTTGTATAATGTCAGAACACTATGGTGAGAAATATTTCTTTAACTTTACTCATATAAGGCCACCCATACCCATATGTGTGCAGACCGCTCAATTGAAAAAGGGCTCAATAGAGACATGCAAAAATTGTGTGCTTTTGACGGAATTTGCATAGAAAGTTTAAGTGCGCAGAGGAAATCTGTGCGTCTTTATTGAGGCCTCTGCCAATCAAGCAGTCTGCACACATATGCGTTAAGGGCTTTGAAATTTTTAAACAATATACATAATATGAAATGATACACACATCTCTTATATAATTTCGCAACCTCTGTATTATTATGTACCTCCGTCACGTTTTTTGTCCTTTTGTAGACACATTTTGGAGCGCCCACGTGCAGTATGGATATAGGCGCACGCGTTGCTATGGTTACATATTGCACGAGCGCAATCATTTCTGTTTAATGCTGTTTGAGTTTTTTGCTGCGTAACTTTTGATGTGATTGGAATTTTTTGATGCTGTAAAAAGTATTTGGTGGATTTGAATTTTGCGAACGAGGTGCTGCGTAGCAGCGCCGAGTGAGCTGTGTATTTGCAGGCCCTACGGGCCTGCTAGTCTTATATATAAAGTGAAGTTTCGCGTTTTTTCCCCATCACTGTAAATTTTTTTGAGCTTGCCAAGTAAATATCAAGAGAAATTAAGGCTAAATGGTGCATATTGGTGCCGTTGCTATGGAAACTAAATTTTGTGCACGTGCAGCTTATGGTCAGTTCTATGGGAGTGCTTTCTATTGCGCTTCTACTGTTAAGTGCTGTGTTGTAGTTTTTGAAAATTTGACATTTTCTTAACTTCAAAAAAAGATTTCGAGATGGATAATGGACGTAACTTAATAACAGATGGATAGTTTTCATAAAATTGTGGCCGAGGTCAGTCGATGATTAATGCTGAGTCGGTGATTACAGTAGTAACTGCAGTTGTGAAATTAACCGTTCAGACCAATTTAAGGTTTTAAAGGGTGTACAATCAATTTGAATGGTCCTGTCTAAAATCTGCGAACAAGGTGCTGCGTAGCAGCGAGTGAGTTGTGTTTGCAGGCCCAACGGGCCTGCTAGTCTCTAATATAATTTCGCAACCTCTGTATTATGTACTCCGTCACGTTTTTTGTCCTTTTGTAGACACATTTTGAAGCGTGCACGTGCAGTATGGATATATGCGCGCGCGTTGCTGTGGTTACATATTGAGCGCACGCGTTCATTTCTGAACTCAATGCTGTTTTGAATACGTTGATCCGTAATAACTTTTGGTCTGATTGGAATTTTTTTGATGTGGTAAAAAGTATTTGGTTGATTTGAATTTTGTGAACAAGGTGCTGCGTAGCAGCGCGGAGTGAGCTGTGTATTAGCAGGCCCAACGGGCCTGCTAGTCACAATATAATTTGTCACACTTACACACTTGATACACAATTATTGAGAATTTCAATGTATCTCCCCTATGATTATTAGTTAAGAATCAAACATAATAGTAAATAATACATCTAGAAACATCATCTCTAATATAATTTCGCAACCTCTGTATTATGTACTCCGTCACGTTTTTAGTCCTTTTGTAGACACATTTTGAAGTGTGCACATGCAGTATGGATATATGTGCGCGCGTTGCTATGGTTACATATTGCGCGCGCATTCATTTCTGTTCAATGCTGTTTTGAATACGCTGCTGCGTAACTTTTGATGTGATTGGAATTTTTTGATGCGGTAAAAAGTATTCAGTTGATTTGAAATTTGCGAACGAGGTGCTGCGTAGCAGCACCGAGTGAGCTGTGTATTAACAGGCCCAACGGGCCTGCTAGTCTCTAATATAATTTACCAAACTCTGTGGCGTTTTTCGTCCTTTTGTGGACTATCACGTTTTTGGACATATTTTAGGGCGCCCACGTGCAGTATTATTATATGGATATACCTTATTGTAACAAATTTAGTAAGCAACTAATTAATCGTCAGGAAAATAAGAAAGCAGCAAATTAAGAAACTTTTTTAAGGCTGAAAATTAATTAAGAAACTTTTTTGGGTCTGGAATGAATTAAGAAACTTTTATAGCTCCATAGAATAAGAATATTTGTTACTCAGAATTTTTCCTCACACGAGCTATTAAGCAATAATATAATAAAATTTCAATGAAACTGCTTTATGGAATACGAGGAATGACATACAATTGGTTTAAGTCATATCTCCACAATAGAGAGCAATTCGTATCAGTTAACAACTCTCAATCCTCGACTAAGCCCATTATCTACGGGGTACCTCAAGGTAGCATACTAGGCCCTCTCTTGTTTATAATCTACATTAATGATCTACCACATATTTCTCAAATTGCCCGGTTCATACTATACGCCGACGATGCTAATATCATCATAACTGGAAATAGCCTACGAAGTGATGCAAAATGTAAATTCACTAAGTAAAATCCTCGTAACATGGGTCGGTTTCAATGGTTTGGCTCTAAATCTGAAGAAAACTAAGTGCATGATCTTCGCACGGCAACGATTAGACCTATCAAATATTGAATTGAAGATAAACAGTGTAAATATAGAACGTAAAAGCGAATGCCGTTTCCTGGGGGTCATAATGGATGACAAATTAAACTGGTCCCATCACATTGCGGCAGTTAACATGAAAATGTCAAGGTACCTGGGGATAATGTTCAGGATTAAACACCGATTACCAGTCGGAATACGTCTTCAAATTTTCCATTCTTTTGTCCAATCTCATCTAAATTACTGCTCATTAATCTGGGGATTTGCTGCCAAGACACATATTCAATCTTTGTTTATCAAACAAAAGCGAGGAATGCGGGCCGTCATGCCTGGTTTTGTCAAATACTTTTTCAATGAAGGTGAAACACCAACCCATACAAAAATTACTTCAAAGAGTTCGAAATCTTAACAGTGCACGGAATTATTGTACAAAATACTCTCCTCTTCATGCATAAAGTCTTACATTTCCCGAACCTACTGCCATCGTCCATAGTGAAAACAATCCCAGACAACATCCCAAAAGTTGGGGAAACTCATCATGATTGCTTAGACTGGCTAACTGTATATAATGGTGTACCTTTCATATCATCTGTCTTCAATAAAGGGCCACTGCTCACCCTCAGTGACGAAAATCAGTCAGTTCTAACGGTCGAAAATAAATCATCACTATCGTTATACAAATCAGCTATCAAAAAGAATGTTACTCATGAATCAATATGGCGATGCTGACAATGAGGAATGGCCACAGTTTCTTTTTTACACAAAATCAACGGGTTGAGAAAATCGGCCCGAAATACACGATCTAAACAGCACATAAGCACATAGTGAGGCATTCATAGCACAGCGCATATCTGCAGCTACTTATCTCACATTCATTACCATCTTAACTGCCAACGCGTGCGAACGTCATCAATTAAATTGATAAAAGTGTCGCGCTCAAACCTTAAATGTGCTAATATCACGTATGATACTTATCCAGATTATCAACATAAAGATCTCTAATTATAGTAACGAGTGTCATGGGGGTATGTTAGATTTGAGAATGAATAGCGAGTTCAAATCATAACAAGTGATTTTGACATAATGTCACCATAATAAAGATGGTGAGCCGAAGATGGCATATATAGCTTGACTTGAAGTTTTACTTTCCATATTTCTATTTAACGTTTATAATAAAGTGATTATAGTATATCCATATATTTTTTGAATGTAAAGTACAATATAATATCATATATTTAAAAGCCCTTAGCGGTGCCCTCACAAGGGTTTTCAATCAATCATATAAGTTTGTCAAATTATCATATTACGTGCTCAACCCGGAAAAAGGATCTAAGAGTAAGTCAACTGAGGTGTCTTTTGAATCTTTTATGGCTTTCGAAATACGAATTTTTTTAAATATTAATGTAAAAATAATATTACATTAAATTAAGAGTCACGAAATTAAGGTACATAAAATTAATCTACTAAAATTAAAGAAACGTGAAATTAAGTAGCAGTTTATTAAGAAACTTTTTTGTCCAGTTTCTTAATAAACTGCTTTCTTAATTTCATGTAATAAGGTATGCGCGCGTTGCTATGGTTCAGGTTACACCAGCAGATGCATTGCGCGCGTTCATTTCTTTTAAATGATGCTTAGAGTATGTTGCTCCATAACTTTTGATCTTATTGGAATTTTTGATGCAGTAAAAAGTATTCAATTAATTATTAATTTGAAAATTTGCGAACGAGGTGCTGCGTATTTGCAGGCCCAACGGGCCTGCTAGTCTTATATATAAAGTAAAGTCACACGTGAATAATGTTTGTATGTGCCGCCGTACACAATTAAAAATTGAGCTTGCCAAGAAAATATCAAGAGAAACGAATGCAAAAGCGAGAAATGAGGCGCCGTTACTATGGAAACCAATTTTTGCACATGTGCAGATTATAATCAGTGCTATGCGAGAGCTTTCCATTACGCTACTACTGTTAAATGCTGTGCTGACGTAGTTTTTGAAAATTTGACGTTTTCATTACTTTTCATGGAGAATGGAACTATCTTGAATAACAGAGGATATTTCAGGTAGATAGTTTTCATAAAACTGTGGCAGGGTTTCTCGATGATCAATAATGATAACAACTTAGTAATTGTGGTTCAAAAATTTACCGTTAAGAGCAATTCAAAGTTTACAAAAGCGTTCAATCTAATCGAGTCGAATATAGCTGAAGCAGGTACTGAAGAATTGAAATCATGTTGGAATCAAAACGGAACAAAATTCACATGGTTTAGCACGACTAAGAGTGACCAACGAATTTCTATTTTCCAATCTGCTCCTTCATAAACTTTTAAACTTACAACACAACACATATTAAATTAATTAACTGAGGATGTGTTGAGGCTGCTCCTCGGAGATCCTGAAGATGATTCATAGCTTTTCATAAAGTCAATCTTAAAGTTATGAATCGAAACTGTCAGTTGATATTGTGGAGTAGTTATTTGGCTTGAATCATAATTGTTACTTTCAATGAAAGACAGCAGTTTTATTAAATATGCTCCTTCATAAAATTTAATATTTTATATATTTGATCTGATAGGAATATTTTGATGCGGTAAAATTAAAAACTGTCCAATCAATTTGAATTGTAGTGTTTAAAATTTGCGAAAGAGGTGCTGCGTAGTAGCGTCGAGTTAGCTGTGTGTTAGCAGGTTCAACGGGCCTGCCAGTGATTGTATAATATATCTCAATATTGACTGTGTTGCATTGTTTTCCATTTCCCATAAAACTTATTAGGCATGGCGCAGTCTCATCCACATCGAATTTACTCAATCGCACATTGGCAGTGAAAAAATGGTACTTTCGAGATTATGCAGTGTGATAAAATGTTGCGTTTCTAAGAGAAGTCTGTCAGAACATTAAGACCGAGCCTGACCTGACCCCTATTGACTCTTCTAGAGACAATCCCAGGGAATGTGGAGGAGAGGGCCCATCTCGACATCTCTGCTGGAGGGTTATGGGGACCTTTCCAGGAGACAATGTTCGATGTCAGGATCTTCCATCCCAATGCAGACTCCTACAAGGATCGGGACATCAAGTCAGTATACACCCAGCATGAGGGAGTATGAGCAGCGAGTCATCCAAGTGGAGAAGTGTAGCTTCACACCACTTGTGTACAGTACGTCAGGAGGCATGGCTTTTCACAAGAGGATTGCAGAGCTTGTAGCACAGAAAACTAATGAAGAATATCGTGATGTTATCAGCACAATGCGAACAAAACTATCATTTGCACTTTTGAAGAGTGTGCTGGTGTCAGTAAGAGGATCTTGGGGCAAGTCATCTCATGAGTTCAAATCGCCGATTTCCGATATTTCATTCAATCTTTTCCCTGATGGGCTGAAAGGTGATGTTTCTTTTTCGTAACCTGATTTGCCTGAAAGCTTCAGCATTGATTCCTGCTTTTATCCTGTTATTTATCTGAAGTCATCAAAAACTAATTGCCAAGTATCAATCCTTCTGAGAACCATTCCATGAAAACATACACTCAACCATTTCAATTTTACAACGGTAACTCTCCATTCGCTCCTGCTATTAACCCTACCTGTAAC
The DNA here is from genome assembly GCA_011033025.1 of Beroe forskalii. Taxonomy (NCBI): domain Eukaryota; kingdom Metazoa; phylum Ctenophora; class Nuda; order Beroida; family Beroidae; genus Beroe; species Beroe forskalii. The sequence continues at coordinate 949,253 of WFMF01000017.1, read as the reverse complement.
GTCAGATTTACGTCATCCATCTTGACACATTTCAAGTTCCAGCTGTGTGACGAAACTTGTTCCGAAAGTGTTGGAAAAAGGTCTTCGCAAACGGCTTTAAAATTGGGCTCTCAGCGCGCGGACCCCAATTATTTCGATAAACGAACACTGCGCGCGCGACGTAACTCGCAACCCTATTTTTCAAAAGTAAATCGAAAGTCAACGCCCAAATTTGAAATGTATGCAATGAAGGTAAATGCAAATTATTTCACCGAGTTAGAAGAAATGACGCACTTATTTTCAGATTACCTGTTCAAGTTTCTGATCATCGGCAGTGCTGGAGTGGGAAAGTCCTGTATTCTGCATCATTTCATAGAAAACAAATGTGAGTGCTTTAATACTTTAATAGCAGCTATTCACGGTACATCCCTTTTAAATGCGCCAGATTCCTTTCTAACGATATCCGTGTGTTTTAAACATTCCTTGACAATTCGCTTCATAAATTGCCGATAGAATTTAATTTTATCTCAAATCTTTTCTCATTCTCGCATATAAATTTAGATAGAATTCATCGGAAACCTTTTTCTCATTCTAACCTTTCCGATGTGGCAGTTAAGTCAGAGAGCAGTCACACGATTGGTGTAGAGTTCGGGAGCAAGGTGATCACAGCACGCGCTAAAAGGGCTAAACTTCAGATATGGGACACAGCCGGACAAGAGAGGTTCAGATCCGTTACTCGTAGTTATTACAGAGGTAGGCAATACTTACTAACCATTTTACCCATATTTTCATTCGACATTGACCAATCAGCGTGCGAGTTGAATGCTAACTCGCGCGCTGATTGGTCAATGTCCCGATGGTCTGAGGTACAGCGCTTTAATTATGGCAATTTAAGTCCGAGGGACCTAGTATCATATTGTTTGAGCGTGGAGACTGGTCTATAATACAATAACATTGTTCTCAGAATTCTGTTGTTTTATTATTCAGTTTATTAATTAAGTATTTGTGGTTGTCTCCATCATGGAAGCAGTTTTTCCTGAACGAAAAACAGTGCGGTTTCAGCTAGTTGAATATTTCGTAATACACATCGTCACATTACTTTGATGTAATCCATGAATACCTGGATTCCTCTATGAAGTCAATGAATAAACCGATATTAAATGCCTTCTCACACACTTTGAACATATAAGGTGTAATCGTTATAACGACTGTCATAAGCACTGTTCGCATTAGACATGATTTTGATTTTTGACGACTTTATTTCTCATTTGAGACGCCGAGATGAGCATCTGCTATAGAAATAAGAAATAGAAATTTAGTATTAACGAGATATCTTTAATATAATCGAGAGAGGTAGTTATAATAGGAACCTCAGCTCTCCCAGAAAATCTGACACACTAGGAGTTGAAAACCCGCGATTTTTTGCAGGGTGGTAGAAAAAAGGTGTCTTCCTAAGACCGGTATTTTTTATTTTGAATTTAGGCTTTAGATTTCCCGTAATTAATGCTCAAAGGAAAAAGGGTCACGAAAAACAAGACCGAGATATAAGCTTCATTCACCATTTGCGCGCGTTGCTATGGCTAAATGATGTAGCGCGCGCAAAACTGCACGTGCATTTTGACGAAGAATCTGCAAATTCGTAATTCAGTATTTTGGAAACGTTGCAACTGTTTAAAGTCATAATTTACGCTTTTGATGGAATTTTTGAGTTCGGTAAAAAGTTTACGACAGAATATTATCAACTCTTATCACTGTTGTAGGAGTTGAGGAAAGGTAAGAGTTTAACATTTTGTTCCATTGTGAAAAAGGCGACATTTTTTTTTCGAGAAAGAAATTCGATGATTTGCTGCGAAAATTTGACGGACGAAGGAATTCGTATTTACTTACGTTTAAAGTGGGTCTTAAAAAAGTGGGTTATAAAAATGAGGACAATTTTAATTTCAAGAGCTTGGATTCAAATTTATTCTTTTATTACCAATCTTTCCTCCGAATCGAAACTTTAGTATGTTCTTAAACCATAAATAAGTTCGTTTTATCTACTGTGTCCTCATTGTTAATTAGCAATCGTAAAATTTGCACTATTTTTTCATTCATTTTCAAAGCCTATGTTAATATTTCGTAATTTTGTAACGTTGCACCCCTACCCCCAGTAACAAAAAGTTGCATCATGACTTATAGTGTTCGAAATCACAGAGGACACTTCCAAACTTTAAAAAACGCAATTGATCATATTTCAATTTCATACGTTCAAAAACGTTTGCTTATGTCATTTCTATAATTTTTTCCTGTTCCCAATCGCTTTTTTGTTTTACAAAAAGGCATTGAGAATAGGTTAGCAGAGATCGTGTTTTGGGGGGTTGTGTGTATACTACCTTTACGCGTACTGTTGAATCTGAAATAGGTGGTGTGCTGCGCGCGACCGACGTTGGTCGTATGTAGTTGTACGTATGCGTGCGTGTGGTATGTATGTCAATTTTTCGATCAACTGCTCCTTTATAATATCACTCGCGCCAATATAGCTTGGTGTAGTGGCATACTGTTCAGTGTGCACTGCAGCCGCTAGCTTACAAGTATTCCGGTTCAATGCTCTGTCCATCCTAATGTTGAAACTTGGTAATTGATTATTTTTCAAAAACATCGCTATTCTTTAATTTCCCGGCACCTGATGAATTGACGATATCTGAATCTTCAATCTTGGTTAGTGATCCTTCTCTTTATCTGCAAGTTGGCACAGTTGATCTTAATAAAATCACAAATTTCGACGCCCAGGAAGTACATTGCATTTGGCTGAATATCAATAGTCACCATGAGAAATACTCGATCAAGCTTTTGCCTTTTATTTTAAAGTGAGCTCTGACTGTGAGCAACAAAAACTCAAACTGCAGAAACTTGCAAGGACAAAAAATAATGCGATTTCGTATGATATAATTATTTTTATCAATGGAAACGCTTGATAATGTGCAACGCTTGATGTGAGCACGAGATGTCGCAAAAAAAAACTCAAAAGGAAACAACCAAGAATGAATGGGTACGCGCGCAAACAGAACATGGCAGGTGTTGCGCGCAAACAGAACATGGCAGGTGTTGCGCGCGCAATAAAATGCACGTGCGATTTATGATCACGTACGAACTTTATTGTTTCATGAAATTTAAGCGCTCACCGATGTTAGAGAAAACGAGCACGATTATTGTTTTCAGTCTATACTTATGAATGAAATATTTAGAAAATTGATTCAATGATGTTGGTACTTTGCCCTTTGGTATTGCGATGTGACACAATAGTAGTGTTTTATCGTCAACTCTTCAGTCTGCATGTCAGTTAATAAGACGGACAATGGCGACGATTGCAAATGATGGCGTGTTTTTATACCAGCCCCGGGGAACAGGAAATTAAGCGCCTGCATACAGGAACAACGGGCACAAGAAATGTGCCGGCAGGCGCAATTCTTGTTCAATATTTATGAGATTCGCGTTGTGAGCCATAAATTTTGCTTACTTTAATACTTTAGGCTCGGGTGTTCTGTGGGTGTCCTGTGACTTAGAATATAATTCGTATATCTCGTGATGTCAGACCAAACAATGTGCCATTCTAAACCCCAGGGTTTGCAATGTCAATTCATAGCCAGGGTTTGCAATGTCAATTCATAGTCAGGCTAAATACTCGGTAATCCAGGCACAGTCTAAATCTGCTTCATTCTACAATCTACTCTCCGCTAACTGCATTTCTCGGCAGGAACCTTGCTGATCTTCTTAATTTTATCCTAGCCTCTGCGACCCTTCTTAATTTCATCCTAGTCTCTGCGACCCTTCTTAATTTTATCCTAGTCTCTGCGACCCTTCTTAATTTCATCCCTTCTTAATTTCATCCTAGTCTCTGCGACCCTTCTTAATTTCATCCTAGCCTCTGCGACCCTTCTTAATTTCATCCTAGTCTCTGCGACCCTTCTTAATTTCATCCTAGTCTCTGCGACCCTTCTTAATTTCATCCTAGTCTCTGCGACCCTTCTTAATTTTATCCTAGTCTCTGCGACCCTTCTTAATTTCATCCTAGTCTCTGCGACCCTTCTTAATTCCTATCCTTAATTTCATCCTAGACCCTTCTTAATTTCATCCTAGCCTCTGCGACCCTTCTTAATTTCATCCTAGTCTCTGCGACCCTTCTTAATTTCATCCTAGTCTCTGCGACCCTTCTTAATTTCATCCTAGTCTCTGCGACCCTTCTTAATTTCATCCTAGTCTCTGCGACCCTTCTTAATTTCATCCTAGCCTCTGCGACCCTTCTTAATTTCATCCTAGTCTCTGCGACCCTTCTTAATTTCATCCTAGTCTCTTAATTTCACCCTTCTTAATTTCATCCTAGTCTCTGCGACCCTTCTTAATTTCATCCTAGCCTCTGCGACCCTTCTTAATTTTATCCTAGTCTCTGCGACCCTTCTTAATTTTATCCTAGTTTTATCCCTTCTTAATTTCATCCTAGCCTCTGCGACCCTTCTTAATTTCATCCAAGTCTCTGCGACCCTTCTTAATTTCATCCTTTTCATTTGGTTGTGCCTCTCTTATCTCTGCAATTATCTGATAACATTGCTACAGTGCTTGTCTTTGTGCACATCGTAAATACACTGTGAAATGTGTACGGCAGCGGAAAAGTACAAGTTCTCGGAAGTGGAAAGTGATGGAAGGGCCTTCATCGACGACTTGTTGGAGAAGTTCAAGGTTCATCGCGTGGAGAATGTGAAGACTGACACTGTTATGCGTGCAGGAAACAAAGACGTTATGGCTAATCACCTCGTGAGCGCCTTGGTACTGATTGAGCGGCAACACAACTGGATCATTAACCAGCGTGTTCAAGCTGATGGATTCAGGACGAGATCATCTCGCTGCAGAGGAACCTGGTTAAAGCACAGCATTCTCAGGTGGAAGCGATTCGGAAGGTATCTGTGAAGAGGTATTCATGGTAGATGACGTGGTAAGGGACAGCGTGAAGGAAAGCATCAACGAGTGTTAGAGCTACAGCGACGTAGTTCAGGCTGAGACCAAGTGGAGTTGGGCAGAGTTCCGGTGCTGTCTTATCTCCAGAGGCATTGAAGAGGGTAGTAAAGAGGTGGCAGTTGAAGAGGAGCTAGCAGGAACGTCATGGTGTTTGGACTGCCTGAAGAGGAGAATGATGGAACACTCAACGACTCTGTTGGTGAGGCGTTTCAGCTGCTCGGAGAAAAGCCCAAGTTTGAAGCAGTTCGGCTTGGTAAGAAGAAGGAATCAGTGGTGCGTCCTGTTCGAGTGGTCTTGTCCAGTGCCCAGACTGCAAAGAACATAATCGGGAAGTCTAGGAACCTGCGCCACACTGCCAAGTTCAAGAAGGTGTTCCTGTCACCAGACAGAACAGTTGAAGAGAGGGAGAAGCAGAAGGGACTTGTTCTTGAGCTGAACCCTATCCCAATTCACTTTTAGAGACACATTAATCTCTGTTTCCTTTGTCCCAATTGTCTCAATTTTCCCAGTCCCAATTTTCCTAATTTTTGAGTCCCATTTGTATCATTTTCTCTGTCCCATTTGTCCCAAATGTCCCTGTCCCAACCCACTTTTTCTCGAGTTTGGGACAATTGGGACAATGACACCCCCAGTAAAGAATAAGGTATCTAAAACATACCTCATATGCTGAATCCGGGATGGACGGATCTCGTTCCAATCCATTGTCGCACTAGAAAGCTCTTTCAGACCCAGACTATTTACACTGGGTGGCTGGTATCAGTCCTCATAGTCCTAATTGTCCACCAAGAGTATTGTGGATAATATCTGAAAATGTTTATAGTTTAATGAAAAGAATCTGATCTTAAAAACTTAAAAACACTACTTCATACAATCAATTAAAGTATTTATGTATTGAAAACGGAGTAGATTTCTGAAAATATTCCCGGTGTCAGTTTATTAAAATACTAGCAGGCCCGTTGGACCTGCTAACACACAGCTCACTCCGCGCTACTATGCAGCACCTCTTGCAAATTTAAAACACTTCCATTCTAATTGATTGGATAGTTTTTAATTTTACCGCATCAAAATATTCCTATCAAATCAAATTAATCAAGTATTAAATTTTATGAAGGAGCAGATTGGAAAATAGAACTTCGTTGGTTACTTTTAGTCGTGCTTATGTGAATTTTGTTCCGTTTTGATTGCAAGATGATTTCAATTCTGACAACTGATTCTTATAATGACATTGGACAATTTTGTTTCGTTCACAATATTGAAATATCCTCCGTGATTCAAGTTATGTCCATTCTCCATCTTGAGATCTTGACTTTGAAGTATAAAGAAAACGTCAAAATTTTTCAAAAACTACAGCACAGCATTTAAAAGTAGTTGTGTAATAGAAAGCACTCGCATAGAACTGATCATAATCTGCACGTGCGAAAAATCGGTTTCCATAGCAACGGCACCTCCTTTCTCCCGTTTGCATTCGTTTTCCTTGATATTTTCTTGGCAAGCTCAAATTTAATTGTGTACGGAACACAGACATACATTATTCACGTGCTCTTACGAAATTATATATAAGACTAGCAGGCCCGGTGAATGTTGATTTCAAAGGAGCAAACGACGAAAGTTGCGACGCGCTCGTGGTTAGGTATTAGGAAACACTAACGCATTGTTTGACTGGTCTTACCGTGAATTATGATTTTTCCTTCATTCGTATACTGAATAAAGCTGCGTAAGAAATGGAAAGAAATTAAAAATTAATTTTAGGCATTGCCTGGTGGGCGCTCAGACTAAGCGCAAAATCAAATTCATGATTTTACGCCGCGCATTTCGTCTTGTAAGTTCGTAACTATATCTGAAATAACTTTGCGACGCGCGCAGAGTTTCTGAGTTTCTGCGTTGCGCGCAATATTAAAATGCGCGCGCGTCGTGTTTTTTTTAGTTCAACAATTTTGTTTTCCCTTACGTTTGAGTGAAGTGTTCTGAATCGAAATTCGTGAACTTCTCATTAATTTTGAAACACGCCGAGACGTACTCGTAGGAACATCGTTCGATGCGAATTTATTTCATCGGTTGAACTCTACTGCTAAGATATTTTTTGTAATAACTTCCTACTTTCCTAAGCGTCCGATAACTCGATAACTGTCGTCCAAAATTCCTACATGCCTCATGAACTACGGATTTAAAAACATCAACATTTAATAGCAACATCTCGACAGCTTAAATCACTAACGTAATAGTAACACTACTTTACGAACTACTTTATGTTGCACGTGCGCAAATATTCAATCTCCATAGCAACGGCACCTCTTTTCGCCCGTTTGCATTCGTTTCTCTTGATATTTTCTTGGCAAGCTCAAATTTAATTGTGTACGGAAGCACAGACATACATTATTCACGTGCTCTTACGAAATTATATATAAGATGTGACGCATTGTATCAAGTGAGAGTTGGATCCATAATCGTCTCACAACAGGTTTAGAGTACGTAAGTTATGTTTTGTTCTTCAGAGGCATATAACGAACACGTAGATAATATAGGTAAATGTCTGCGAGAGCAGGCATCTATATCAACAATTACATGTCGACAGGGAAGCTGAAGACATTTAATTGATTTAGAGTGCCTGAGTGCGAGGCGAAGCGAATCAGCCGAGTTCCATAAATGATTTCTGCGGTGAGTTTGAGCCTCTGCCCTCTAAGTACTAAAATGGCAATATATAAGATGAATGCTCCTTTACACATTATTGTATAACTCAGCTGTTTTTCAAATTTGAGCATAATATTATTATGAATATGAGCAATCTTGATCAAACTTTCAGAACACAACGGCAAAATATGACAAATATGATCCTGGAGCAGCTAACATAATATTAGGATTTCAGGAGCGGAGATGTGGAGGAAAAGCCGGTTGTTTGTGCATAACTTTTGAAGCAAAAACTGGGAAATCCCAACAGAATGACGTCACGACAGGTCAACAGAACAATTCTTCCCTCATGACTCCCTACCCTACCATCCATCCCTCGACAACCCCCTTACAGAAGATCCTATTCGCACGTAATCAACACTTCATACTCCAGAAGCTGCAATCTACCTAACATTCTGACCGAAACAAAAAGCGCCCCTCCCCCTCACTTTACTACCAACGTGATTGTCACCTGCGACAACTGCTTTGGGTCCTACAGCGGACAGACACGCAGGCCCATCCACAAATGTGAAACGAATTACAGAATATGAACGGCACTTCAGACGTGACAGCATCCCATCACTCCCACAGCAGAGGACATTACATGGGATGGAACAACACTACAATCCTTACCCATACCAGATCCTCTCAACACATAGACCTTACAGAACACGCCATCATACAACAACACAAACAACAGTTAATAACAGTCTAGGTTGCTCATCACTGCAGCAACCTCTGGGTTCCGTCCTTCCCAAAATCAAGCTTCCACCTTCCCACCTCGACACGCAGATATCACTGCTACCTCCACAAACCTAAACAGAAACACTATAAACAGTGACCGATCACATTTTATTTTTCTCTCAGTCAACGCAAAACGATTGCTTACATTCCCCAACAAAATTGGTAAAGTCTGATTATTTTACTCGTATGCGATACAAAGAGGCGCATATCTCGATGTTTTATCGAGAAAATTGAATTCGAAGTTTTTTGAAATGTTAATTAGGACATTATAGTTAGTGTAATATATGGCACTGAAGTTTGGATTCACTTTTGAGCCCCATAAGCTAAGTTAGATATAGCAGGAAGAAACCAGTTTTTTGTTGACAAGGCGAACATTCTTTGAGCTAGCTGCAATTCAAATTTTGAAGCAAAATTATAAAATCATATCGAGCATAGCCATTATATATGACATCTCAAAATCTTATTAAGAATATTAAGGATACCCAATCACAATCAAAGTTAAAGAAACTTATTTTATAACGCTTATTATACCCCTCCCAAGCTTGGTTTAGCGACCGGGTGTAAGTTTGGTTATACGGCCTCTACTGAATAACAGCGCAAAAAAAGCAGATAAAATTTTATTTTATAAAGGAGCACTCAAAATCTTCTTAAGCGTTGAATCCGGACAAGGGAGAAATATTTTGCTTTGTCGGAGAAAATTCGGTCTCAGCTGTTTCCGGTCGGGGTATATTCCGGTTCCATGATCTCAGCTGTGACCGTATACCTTCGATAATGAACTCCTCGTCCATTATCCAACTTACAGTTTATACAGTCTCGGCTGTCGCCTCGACCATATAAGTTGCGGTATACGGTCACCACTTCGACATGTAACTGCTTATGTTGACGCACCCAGTTTAAAATAACCGCTTCTTTCTGTGGTTACCTTTTTCCATGATTTTATCGAACAGTATAAATTGCATTCCTACGGAACCTTTCTTAATGTACAGTGATGTTATTGTGATGTTTAATGTGTATTAGAATTTATTAGGCTAATAAAATGGCCGTTGGCCGGTGGACCCCTCCCCTACTTACCCCTGGGAGAGCATTTAAAGACCATGGTTAAGGCTGCGATTTGGACGGTATGTGGCAGTGACCGTCATCCTGTGTTGAAATAGACCCGGCGTGATTCATCGCCTGGAAATTGACAAAATACAAAGAAATAGTTACGATGCAATCAACCAAATCAATTACAAGTTACCGAATCATGGTATTATTTTTTCTTATACAATTGCTTATAATAATATTATATGTAATCATCAATATGTAAGTTTATTGATAATTACATAATTATGTAATTATCAATAAACTTACGTGAATTCAAGAAAATGACTGGCACAAAATTGACCTTACGAACATAATTCACAAAGTCTGCATATTCTTTAGCTTTATCACTGTAGAGAAAATAAATTAAGAATACTGACCTTTGCATTGAACTTATTTGAAGACTGTTCTAAGTTCTTGTTGTGATCGGCGTTCAGCAGAAGTCAATCGTATGCAGCTGCAGGGTACTTTCAGAAGATTCGAAAATCATTTAAGTTCTTCAGTTCTCCACCATGGCGTAATTGTACATTAAATCCATCGCCTAGTGACAATAAAAATTACATTTATAAATTAATACCACAGAAAAACTGCAGCCTGCAGCACTTATCAGGTAAGTTGAGCACTTTAAATCTCTAAACAATCAATCTATCAATGTTGAGGCACCGCGGGAGGCACTGGCATGGTAATGTGTAGAAGCGAAAGATTTCTGCTCTGAAATTGGGTAAGAGAAAATTATATATTAGCCGATCGCAAAGATTCATGAACGTGGCAGCACCCAGCAAAATTACATCTCAGCCATGCTAGCAGGAAAATAGCAATTCCTCATTAGGATATTGGGGAACAGACATTTCATCTCAGGACACTTTACCTCCCAATATGTCAGCTCTATGCAAAGATAAGGGTCTCGGTTAGGGTATAAAGGGTTTGGGTTTGGGTTAGGGTCAGGGTCGCAGGGTTAGGGTTTGGGTTAGGGTTATGGTTAGGCTCAGGACAGGGAGATGAAGTGTCCGGAGATAAAATGTCGTGAGATGAGATGTCGCCCACCCAGGATATTAGGTGAGTTTGAAGGCTCTTGAAAAAGTCAAGAGATATGCTGGATATCACAGGCAAGGACCTTCACAGTACCCTATCAACGATGTCTCTGATTAATAAAAAGAATGTGAATAAAAGACGTATAGCAAGTTATTAGTGATTAGATGTTGACATCATCCAGTACTTTTTTGAGTTTCACATAATTAGATAATTATCGAAATAGGTACTTTTAAATTTTAAACTTAACAACACTACTAATTACAATCAAATCTGAGGACCCCGAGCTCAATCCTTTGAACCGGACTCACTGTGGCATTGCTGCGTTTTCTTGTGAAATACCAAGAGTGCAATGCCGCAGAGAGAAAAGTTTGAAGAGGAGGGGGAGGAGTCCTCAGTCTTGTTACAGGATGACATGGCTGATGGCAGTAGGGACGAGGGCTCCTCCTCCCAGAAAGCAAAGACTGGCAGCGCTACGCCGGGGACTGAAGACACAGATCACGAAGTGTCCTTCACCCGCAACCCAGTCACAACAGTGTTCCATTCACCAACTCCTCCACGACCACCTCCACGTAAGAAGAGTGCTGGACGACCCAGAAAGAGCAAGGTGATAACCAGCACACCTATCACGAACTTTGTGACTGAAGATGTTAACTGCCCTGTATGTAGGTGTGATGTGTCAGATGAGGTGAAGGGACTGATGTGTGATACATGTCAGGTGTGGTTCCATGGATCATGTTTGTCGATATCAAACGAGGAGTATAGTGATCTCAGCAGCCCGCATGGTGCTGTATGAATTGTCAGGCTGAGAATGCTAATCAGTTGAAGTGGGGGACTTTCAAGGGGGAGAAAGCAATACAGCAGGTCATTGGAGCGGCATACTTGGAGATCACAAAGTGGAAGAAGAACCTGTTTACCCTACCCCGAGGGAAAGCAGGAGTTCATTTCATCAATGAAGTCGCTCGCCTCATCCTCTTGTTCACTGACCAGACTGCGTGGAAAGATCTGTCATTGTCTATGGTCCATGTGTTTATCCCCTGATGCTTCGTAGTCTTCAATGAACTCTAAAGCCAAGACTAATGCCAAGTTCTTAGCACTGAGACTTGCTAAATGGAGTGAGGGGGATCTGCAGAGTCTCATGGACGAAGCCAGGGAAATCCAGGTGCGGTTATCTCAGTTAGCGAAGAAGAAGGAGACATGCTGCCATGTTGCCTTCACAAGATTGATGTTGTTGGGCCAAGTTGGGAAAGCTGTTAAGTTGATAGACAGTAACAGTGTGATGTAAGGGTGTTCATAAGCTGACTCGTCATGTCAAGACAGTCCTGGCATGCAAACACCCTGATGCCAAACCAGCACCTCGGCAGTTGAAGATGGAGATAACGACCCCAGAACCTCAACCTGTGATCTTTTGAGGAAATTGATAGTCAGATGGTCTACAGAGTCGCCAAAATGTGCATGGTTCTGGTGGGCCGACACTCTTAGATGCAGACGGATGGAAACACATCCTGTGTTGCAAGTCCTATGGTAAGGCATCTGAGAAGCTGTGCGAATCCATCGCTGAGCTTGCAAAGTACATCAGCACTAAAGAAGTCAACCCAACAGCCTTGGAAGAACTTCTGGCTTGTCGTCTTATCCCCCCTGGACAAGGGTAATGATAAGCGGGGAGGCATTGGAGTGAGACCAGTTGGTGTTGTGAGGTACTGCGGCGAATTGTGGGCAAACTGGTCATCAGTGTTCTGAGGGAACGACATCCAGCACGCTGCTGGGCCTCTGCAAACATGTGCTGGTCTGAAAGCTGGGATTGAGGCATCGATTCACGCAACTCGGGGAGCAATGGGAGCTGACAGACACTCAGGGTGTACTGCTAGTGGATGCAGATAATGCATTCAACACAAATCAACAGAGAACTGGCAGTTCACAAACATCAGAGAGCTATGTCCGCCCTTCCATCGGTTTATTGCTAACACTTATCAGAAACCCGCTATGCTTGTTGTTTGTGATGGTGAGACGACGGAGTACATGGGATCCCATGAAGGCTGTACTCAGGGTGATGTTGCTGCTATGGCCTTCTATGCACTGGGGTTAAACCACTTATCACGGAGCTCTCATCTGCAGTTGATACCTCTGCTTGTAAGCAGATTTGGTACGCTGACGACTCTACCGCAGCAGGGAAACTAGAAGAGATCAAGAAGTGGTGGGATTCCCTTTGCATTAGAGGGCCTCAGTATGGATATCATCCAAGCCCTCTAAATCTGTTTTGATTGTAAAAGAAGACTGTCTTCAGTTGGCTAAACAGATGTTCAAGGGTTCCGGCATTAAGGTCACGGGTGAAGGAGAGTCATCTTGGTGCAGTGCTGGGGACAGAGGAGTTCAGGAGGGGATATGTAGAGGACAAAGTCACGAAGTGGGTCAAGGATGTTGAGCAGCTTTCTCTGGAAATCGGGAAAGACGACCCACAGGCAGCCTACGCTGCCTTCACAAAACATTGTGTCACAGGTGGACATTTGTTCAGAGGACTATACCCGGCATCTCAGAACTGTTTGGTCCACTGAATATGCCCTGCGGCATAGCTTTCTGCCAGCCATTGTAGGAAGAGAAGTGTCAGACGTGGAGAGAAAGTTGTTCACACTACCTGTCAGACTCGGGGGGCTTGGAATTTCAAACCCAGTGGAAGGTTCAGATTTTGAGTTCCAGGCCTCAGTGAATATCACCGAAAACCTGAGGAAGCTGATACTTGATCAACAGTCCACCCTTGATGGTTATCAGACTGAGACTGTGTCTGAGGTGACTAGGGACTGTTTGAAGGACAAGGAAGTGGAGGCTGTTGAGGAAGATCACTGAGATTGTTGCAGACCCTTCTGGTGGCAGGCTGAAAAGGTCCATTACTTTAGCCCAAGAGAAAGGTGCTGGGGCGTGGCTCACTGTTCTGCCCATTGGTTCTCTCGGGTGGGTGCTGAACAAGGAGGAGTTCAGGATGCACTCAGGCTGAGAGATATGGCTGGCAGATCCCTAACATTCCCAGCAGTTTGTGTTTGGGAAAGAAGAATTCGGTTGACCACACTTTAATTTTGTAAAAATGGTGGGCTACCTTATCTTCAGACACAACAAAGTTAGAGACACAAACGCTGCGTTTCTTAGGGAAGTCTGTCATGACGTTAAGACCGAGCCCGAGCTGATTCCTATTACTTCTTCTCAGACAATCTCAGGGAATATGGAAGAGAGGGCATCGTCTTGACATCTCCGCCTCGAGGGCTTTGGGGACCTTTCCAGAAGACGATGTTCGATGTCAGAATCTTCATCCAAATGCTGACTCTACAAGGACCGTGACATCAAGTCAGTATACAACCAAACTACGAAAAACATTAAAGAAGAGGGAGTACGAGCAACGAGTCATCCAGGTTGAGAAGTGCAGCTTCACACCACTCGTGTATAGTACATTAGGAGGCATGGCTCAGGCACATGCATTTCAGAGGAGAATTGCAGAACTTGTAGCGAGAAAACGAATGAGGAACATCGTGATGTGATCAGCACAATGCGAACGAAACTGTCATTCGCACTATATTGAAAAGTGTACTGTGTCATGAGAGGATCCTCGGGGCAAATCCTCTCGCGTCCATGAATTGCCGATTTCCGACATTTCGTTTAATCTTATCCCAGATGGATGACAAGGGATGTTTCATTTTCGTGATTTGGCCTACGTGAGAGCTTGGACTGTGATTTTCTGTCTTGGCTTGGTTATGAAAGCTTTAGGATTGAAAATTATTATTGTTATTGTCAATGGTTTATGGCTGTTTATTCCATACATTTTATTTAATTATTGATTATTTTGCCACAAAAAAAAAGGCCAATAAGGTAACTTGTAATTTTGTATTTATCACTTTAAATAAGTTTGTTTTAAAGAGCCAAGGTTCAGTTGACGGTACAGTTGATTGATTGTTACCCGTTCTGGGAGCTATGAATTGATTATTTCATTTTTAGTTTTTTCCAAGTTTGAAAAAAAAAATAGGTACTTCAAGAAAGTTCAAAATTATGACCGAAAATTACTGACAGCTTCATAAATCACAAAATGAGATGAAGAATTAAGATCTGAGACGGGCAACGCCCTACAGTCAAAAAATCAAAACTCAGAAGAAAAGATTAAACCGTGACCGAAAAGTTCTTAAAGATCATTCAAAACACTCGACATGAAATGAAGAAAGAATAATTGATCTGAGACCGGTAACGCCCCTCACAGTCGTTAAAGCAACAGCTAAAAAAGACAAAAAATTTACTTGAAAATGACAGAATTGATTCAAAGTACTCGGCATGAAATGAAGAAATTAAATGCCTAAAGATCTAAGAATAACGCCTCGCAAGCAACAGCTAATAAGAATCGAAAGATCAAAATCATGACTGAAAATTACTGAAAGATTCAAAACAACGATGAAATGAAGAATTAGAAAGAATAAAAACGATATCCTGGCAACGCTCAATAACAAAAAAATTTGTTCCGAACAGTATTTTTTTTCTTATACAATTGTTATAATAAATGAAAGGCCCGTTGGGCCTGCTAGATAATACAGGACCAAATAATAAGGCTCTCAAAAAAGTTTATGAAGGAGCAGAATTTACCATTATTCGTTGGTTACTTTTAGTCATGCTGGACCGTGCAAGTTTTTGATCATTATAATTTGCTTTTATGATGAATTTAAATCTGAAAAATTAAAACCGATGATCGTACTCATAATACTGAACGTTGAATCAAAGCATTGATTTACGCCAAGAGCAGTATTCCAATATCGCAATGAGCTATGCCCAAATTCGATTCAGTTTGATTTTGATTTTGTTCAATCTTAAACTGCTGTAAATTCACATTTTTCCGTTACCATCAACTAGCATTGATTTAAATCGACCGACGTCTGTCACAAATATTTGGAGAGATGCTAACGGAAATAGCCTCCCACGATGCCATCCATACCCGTTCTCTATTTTCAGATCTTGAATTTCAAATGAAAAACAGTAAAATGTCGTTCTTTCAGACGCTAAACCGCAGCAATATACAACGTATCAGAAAGCACTCGCATAGAACTGATCATAATCTGCACGTGCAGAATATCTGTATCCATAGCAACGGCGCGACTTAGCCCAGCTTTTAGCCTTCTTCGTTTCTCTTGATATTTTCTTGGCAAGCTCAGATTTAATTGTATACGGAAGCACAGACAAACATTATTCACGTGTGACTTTACTTTATATATAAGATTATATGTAATCATCAATATGTAAGTTTATTGATAATTACATAATTATGTAATTATCAATAAACTTACACGTGAATTCAAGAAAATGACTGGCACAAAAATAAAAAATTGACCTTACGAACATAATTCACAAAGTCTGCATATTCTTTAGCTTTATCACTGTAGAGAAAATAAATTAAGAATACTGACCTTTGCATTGAACTTATTTTGAAGACTGTTCTAAGTTCTTGTTGTGATCGGCGTTCAGCAGAAGTCAATCGTATGCAGCTGCAGGGTACTTTCAGAAGATTCGAAAATCACCATTTAAGTTCTTCAGTTCTCCACCATGGCGTAATTGTACATTAAATCCATCGCCTAGTGACAATAAAAAATTACATTTATAAATTAATACCACAGAAAAGGGAAACTGCAGCCTGCAGCACTTATCAGGTAGGATTGAGCACTTTAAATCTTTAAACAATCAATCTATCAATGTTGAGGCACCGCGGGAGGCACTGGCATGGTAATGTGTAGAAGCGAAAGATTTCTGCTCTGAAATTGGGTAAGAGAAAATTATATATTAGCCGATCGCAAAGATTCATGAACGTGGCAGCACCCATAAAATTACATCTCAGCCATGCTAGCAGGAAAATAGCAATTCCTCATTAGGATATTGGGGAACAGACATTTCATCTCAGGACACTTTACCTCCCAATATGTCAGCTCTATGCAAAGATAAGGGTCTCGGTTAGGGTATAAAGGGTTTGGGTTTGGGTTAGGGTCAGGGTCGCCCTTAGGGTTAGGGTTTGGGTTAGGGTTATGGTTAGGCTCAGGACAGGGAGATGAAGTGTCCGGAGATAAAATGTCGTGAGATGAGATGTCGCCCACCCAGGATATTAGGTGAGTTTGAAGGCTCTTGAAAAAGTCAAGAGATATGCTGATATCACAGGCAAGGACCTTCACAGTACCTATCAACGATGTCTCTGATTAATAAAAGAATGTGAATAAAAGACGTATAGCAAGTTATTAGTGATTAGATGTTGACATCATCCCAGTACTTTTTCTGAGTTTCACATAATTAGATAATTATCGAAATAGGTACTTTTAAATTTTAAACTTAACAACACTACTAATTACAATCAAATCTGAGGACCCCGAGCTCAATCCTTTGAACCGGACTCACTGTGGCATTGCTGCGTTTTCTTGTGAAATACCAAGAGTGCAATGCCGCAGAGAGAAAAGTTTGAAGAGGAGGGGGAGGAGTCCTCAGTCTTGTTACAGGATGACATGGCTGATGGCAGTAGGGACGAGGGCTCCTCCTCCCAGAAAGCAAAGACTGGCAGCACTACGCCGGGGACTGAAGGCGATCAGTTTCTCCCCGCAACCCAGTCACAACAGTGTTCCATTCACCAACTCCCGGCCAGCACTCCACGTAAGAAGACTGAAGACACCCAGAACCAAGGTGATAACCAGCACACTTTCACCCCTTTTTGGACTGAAGATGTCACAACAGTGTTCCATTCACCAACTCCTCCACGAGCCACCTCCAGGCGACGGGGGTAAGAAGAAGGTGCTGGAGGTGGTGGAGGGTAAAATGAGGGTGTGGCAAGGTGGGAGGATACCAGCAATACTATCACAGATACTTTGTGACTGAAGATGTTAACTGCCCTGTATGTAGGTGTGATGTGTCAGATGAGGTGAAGGGACTGATGTGTGATACATGTCAGGTGTGGTTCCATGGATCATGTTTGTCGATATCAAACGAGGAGTATAGTGATCTCAGCAGCTCAGAGAATCCATGGTGCTGTATGAATTGTCAGGCTGAGAATGCTAATCAGTTGAAGTGGGGGACTTTCAAGGGGGAGAAAGCAATACAGCAGGTCATTAAAGCGACATACTTGGAGATCACAAAGTGGAAGAAGAACCTGTTTACCCTACCCCGAGGGAAAGCAGGAGTTCATTTCATCAATGAAGTCGCTCGCCTCATCCTCTTGTTCACTGACCAGACTGCGTGGAAAGATCTGTCATTGTCTATGGTCCATGTGTTTATCCCCCTGATGCTTCAGAAGCCTTCAATGAACTCTAAAGCCAAGACTAATGCCAAGTTCTTAGCACTGAGACTTGCTAAATGGAGTGAGGGGGATCTGCAGAGTCTCATGGACGAAGCCAGGGAAATCCAGGTGCGGTTATCTCAGTTAGCGAAGAAGAAGGAGACCAGCTGCCATGTTGCCTTCACAAGATTGATGTTGTTGGGCCAAGTTGGGAAAGCTGTTAAGTTGATAGACAGTAACAGTGATGTAAAGGGTGTTCATAAGCTGACTCGTCATGTCAAGACAGTCCTGGCATGCAAACACCCTGATGCCAAACCAGCACCTCGGCAGTTGAAGATGGAGATAACGACCCCAGAACCTCAGCCTGTGATCTTTGAGGAAATTGATAGTCAGATGGTCTACAGAGTCGCCAAAAATGTGCATGGTTCTGGTGGGCCGACACTCTTAGATGCAGACGGATGGAAACACATCCTGTGTTGCAAGTCCTATGGTAAGGCATCTGAGAAGCTGTGCGAATCCATCGCTGAGCTTGCAAAGTACATCAGCACTAAAGAAGTCAACCCAACAGCCTTGGAAGAACTTCTGGCTTGTCGTCTTATCCCCCTGGACAAGGGTAATGATAAGCGGGGAGGCATTGGAGTGAGACCAGTCGGTGTTGGTGAGGTACTGCGGCGAATTGTGGGCAAACTGGTCATCAGTGTTCTGAGGAACGACATCCAGCACGCTGCTGGGCCTCTGCAAACATGTGCTGGTCTGAAAGCTGGGATTGAGGCATCGATTCACGCAACTCGGGAGCAATGGGAGCTGCCAGACACTCAGGGTGTACTGCTGGTGGATGCAGATAATGCGTTCAACACCATCAACAGAGAACTGGCAGTTCACAACATCAGAGAGCTATGTCCGCCCTTCCATCGGTTCATTTCCAACACTTATCAGAAACCTGCTATGCTTGTTGTTTGTGATGGTGAGACGACTGAGTACATGGGATCCCATGAAGGCTGTACTCAGGGTGATGTTGCTGCTATGGCCTTCTATGCACTGGGGGTTAAACCACTTATCACGGAGCTCTCATCTGCAGTTGATACCTCTGCTTGTAAGCAGATTTGGTACGCTGACGACTCTACTGCAGCAGGGAAACTAGAAGAGATCAAGAAGTGGTGGGATTCCCTTTGCATTAGAGGGCCTCAGTATGGATATCATCCTAAGCCTTCTAAATCTGTTTTGATTGTAAAAGAAGACTGTCTTCAGTTGGCTAAACAGATGTTCAAGGGTTCCGGCATCAAGGTCACGGGTGAAGGAGAGCGTCATCTTGGTGCAGTGCTGGGGACAGAGGAGTTCAGGAGGGGATATGTAGAGGACAAAGTCACGAAGTGGGTCAAGGATGTTGAGCAGCTTTCTGAAATCGGGAAAGACGACCCACAGGCAGCCTACGCTGCCTTCACAAAGGCATTGTGTCACAGGTGGACATTTGTTCAGAGGACTATACCCGGCATCTCAGAACTGTTTGGTCCACTGGAATATGCCCTGCGGCATAGCTTTCTGCCAGCCATTGTAGGAAGAGAAGTGTCAGACGTGGAGAGAAAGTTGTTCACACTACCTGTCAGACTCGGGGGGCTTGGAATTTCAAACCCAGTGGAAGGTTCAGATTTTGAGTTCCAGGCCTCAGTGAATATCACCGAAAACCTGAGGAAGCTGATACTTGATCAACAGTCCACCCTTGATGGTTATCAGACTGAGACTGTGGCTGAGGTGACTAGGGACTGTTTGAAGGACAAGGAAGTGAGGCTGTTGAGGAAGATCACTGAGATTGTTGCAGACCCTTCTGGTGGCAGGCTGAAAAGGTCCATTACTTTAGCCCAAGAGAAAGGTGCTGGGGCGTGGCTCACTGTTCTGCCCATTGGTTCTCTCGGGTGGGTGCTGAACAAGGAGGAGTTCAGGGATGCACTCAGGCTGAGGTATGGCTGGCAGATCCCTAACATTCCAGCAGTTTGTGTTTGTGGAAAGAAGAATTCGGTTGACCACACTTTAATTTGTAAAAATGGTGGCTACCTTATCTTCAGACACAACAAAGTTAGAGACACAAACGCTGCGTTTCTTAGGGAAGTCTGTCATGACGTTAAGACCGAGCCCGAGCTGATTCCTATTACTTCTTCTCAGACAATCTCAGGGAATATGGAAGAGAGGGCACGTCTTGACATCTCCGCTCGAGGGCTTTGGGGACCTTTCCAGAAGACGATGTTCGATGTCAGAATCTTTCATCCAAATGCTGACTCCTACAAGGACCGTGACATCAAGTCAGTATACAACCAACACGAAAACATTAAGAAGAGGGAGTACGAGCAACGAGTCATCCAGGTTGAGAAGTGCAGCTTCACACCACTCGTGTATAGTACATTAGGAGGCATGGCTCCTCAGGCACATGCATTTCATAGGAGAATTGCAGAACTTGTAGCAGAGAAAACGAATGAGGAATATCGTGATGTGATCAGCACAATGCGAACGAAACTGTCATTCGCACTATTGAAAAGTGTACTGGTGTCAGTGAGAGGATCTCGGGGCAAATCCTCTCGTGTCCGCGAACTGCCGATTTCCGACATTTCGTTTAATCTTATCCCAGATGGGATGACAAGGGATGTTTCATTTTCGTGATTTGGCCTACGTGAGAGCTTGGACTGTGATTTTCTTATCACTTTAACAAGTTCGTTTTTAGAAGCATTTCAAGTTCGTGCCGACGGTACAGTTGATTGATTGTTACCCGTTCTGAGCTATGTGAATTGATTATTTCATTTTTAGTTTTTTGCTCTGTTTGAAAAAAAAAATAGGTACTTCAAGAAAGTCTAAAATTATGACCGAAAATTACTGACAGCTTCATAAATCACAAATGAGATGAAGAATTAAGATCTGAGACGGGCAACGCCCTTACAGTCAAAATCAAAAACTCAGAAGAAAGATTAAAACCGTGACTGAAAAGTTCTTAAAGATCATTCAAAACACTCGACATGAAATGAAGAAAGAATAAATTGATCTGAGACCGGTAACGCCCTCACAGTCACAAGCAACAGCTAAAAAAAGATTAAAATTTTACTGAAAATGACAGAATTGATTCAAAACACTCGGCATGAAATGAAGAAATTAGAATGCCTAAAGATCTAAGAATGTCAACGCCCTCGCAAGCAACAGCTAATAAGAATCGAAAGATCAAAATCATGACTGAAAATTACTGAAAGATTCAAAACAATCGACATGAAATGAAGAATTAGAAAGAATAAAAATCTGAGACCGGCAACGCTCTCACAAACATCAGCTCGGAGGAAAGATAAAAATTTTGACTGAAAATGACTGAAAGAGCGAAAGATTCAAAAGACTCGACATGAAATGAAGAAAGAATAAAGATCTGAGACCGGTAACGCCCTCACAAGCATCACCTCAGATTTCAGAAGAAAGATTAAAATTGTGACTGAAAATGACTGAAAGAGCAAGAGATTCAAAACACTCGACATGTAATGAAGAAAGAAGAAAGAACTGAGACCGGCAACGCCCCCCACAAGCAAAAGCCAAGAAAAAGATTAAAATTATGACTGGAAATTACTGAAAGATTCAAAACTCTCGACATGAAGTGAAGAAAGAAGAAGATCGACAACGCCCTCACAAGCAAAAGTCCAGAAGAAAGATTAAAATCGTGACTGATAATAACTTAGAATTAATCAAAAGCTCATGACCGGCAACACCCACTTACCGTAAGCAAGCATTGAACATTAAGCAAACACGAGGTGAGAATGTTCTGGAACAAGAGCGCTCGATTTTTTGAGCGAGAAAAGGTTCGATGTTCGCGGAGGACAGCTACAAAATTTCAGTAAAACGCCCATAACTCCCGATCCAAAGCATCTTTTTCCACGATTCTTTTTTTAATTTATAGCTGAGAATGAGATCTTTCCAATGATGTAACATTTGACAAAAGTTTTTTCAATAAATTTCACTCAATTTGCCCAACCAGACAATTTTTTGCAATATCGGTGCGCGCGCGTCGTTTCGTAGCGCAATACGTTAGCTTATGATAATGACGTAGTACGCGCTCGACCAATCAGATTGTGCAGCACTTTCTGCTGCACACGATGTTGTATTTCCCCCTACCCTCGCGGAAGGCGCAAAGTGACGTCCAAATGTGGAACGTTGCGCCGCGCGCGCGAGGGTAGGGTAACATCCTACGAAGATAAATGGGATTCAATACTGGTTGTGTTTGTGAGCAGCATTTTAGCATTATTTTCCTCACAACATATGATATGAGAAAGATGGCAGTTCCAATGCAACAACAGCTGCTTCAATGTTAAAATATCAGTTGAACTGATCTACTTACTTACTGTCAGATTATAAGCTTTACCATCCATAAACTTCAAGAATTAACAATTGTACTAAGTTAATTAAAAGTTAAGCAGAATTCATTTCAAAGAACAGGTCTCACTTACATGTGCAAATTCTCAGTTTGGTGATCAGCTGCTCAGTGTTTGATTGAGACATTATCATCTACATAGTACGTGACACATGTTATATATTAGAAGTAAATAAAATAAATAAAATACATAGTACGTGTGCATGGAATCAGAGCTTATGTTGCGAAGTTTTATTTCTTTGATTATATTAATTTATAAAAACTGAACATTTTTAGATAAGCAGAAGAAAAAGGATTATCTTCAAAAACAGATAGAAAACTCAAGTCATAAAAGCAGAACCTTGTACAAAATGGTAAATAAAGTTCTGGATAAGAAGCAAAACAATGTTATACCAGATTACTCAGAAAATATTGATCAGCTGGCTCGTGAATTTAATCAGTTTTTTGTTGACAAAATCAACGATATAAGAGACAAAATTCCAATTTCATCTGAGCCAAACATATCTAGTTCCAATTCATCACTTTTAGTTGAGTTTGAACCAACAAATGAAGTAGAGTTAAAGTCTATCATAGATGAATGTGGAATTAATTGTTCAAAAGCTGACTTAATGCCACAGAGTCTCTACAAAGAGAACATTACTTGTTTAACTCCACTTTTGGTTAAGCTAGTGAATCTTTCTTTATCTTCTGGGAGTATGGATGGAGTAAAACTAGCTGATATAGTCCCTCTCATTAAAAATGATCATCTTGATGGCAATGTACTTAAAAATTATAGGCCAGTGTCTAACTTGACCTTCCTTGGCAAGTTGATTGAAAGAGTTGTTCTGAAAAGACTGAATGAGCATCTAAATAGAAATGGACTTCAGTGTCCTGAACAATATGCATATAAAAAGAATCACAGCACAGAAACACTACTGATAAAAATTGTCAATGATGTACTCATTGCTGCTGATGAAAGGAGTGCAACTGTTATCATGCTTTTAGATCTTAGTGCTGCCTTTGACACTGTAGACCACAATCTTCTCCTCCAGATCCTCAAGAATGAAATAGGCATCAGGGGCACAGCACTTGCATGGTTTACCAGCTTCCTCAAAGGCAGATCACAGAGAATTAGGCTTGGAAATTGCACTTCAGATAGTATCACAATCCAGTTTGGAGTGCCATAAGGATCTGTGTTAGGCCCAGTGTTGTTCAATCTATATCTGAGATCTATCTATAATATTGTCAAAAAGCTCAATTTTGAGATCTTTGGTTATGCTGATGACCACCAGATTCTAAAGACCTTTGATCCTACTCAGCAAGTGGACATAATTACTCAGCAGTTAACAAACTGCTTCAATACCATAGTAAAATGGATGTCACAGTTCTACCTTCAAATGAATGGATCCAAAACTGAGATTATTATTTTGGGTCCAAGCAATGTCCTTAAAGAAATTGATATTAGTGGTGTGGCCATAACACATTTCACCAACATTATGTTTGTCTCTTCTGTGAAAAACCTTGGTTTCAGGATTGATAGTTCACTTCATTTCAATGATCAAGTCATATCACTCAAAAAGAAATGTTTTCACACTCTCCGTAACCTTAGGAAAATCAGAGGACTCCTACCAGAAAATCATATCAAATTAGTTGTTAACAGCATGGTTTTATCTTGTCTGGACTATTGTAATGCTCTTTATTTTGGTGCTGGTGAAAGACAAATCAACCAGTTACAGTTAATACAGAATGCAGCAACTAAAGTGATAACTGGGAAGTTTAAGTATGACCATATTGGAGATGATTTAATTGATTTGCATTGGCTTGATATAAGAAAGAGAATAATTTTTAAGATTGCATTGATAGCTTATAAGGCAATTATTGGTATAGCTCCATTGTATATTCAAGATATGTTTAGATATGCACATCATGGGCATGTAGTTAGACTTGTAACTCCTTTTTCCAATACTAAGTATGGCAGACGAAGTTTTTCTAACATTGCTCCTAGAATTTACAATAGGTTACCAAGCATCATTTCTTCTTCTGATAATGTGAATGATTTCAAGTCAAAACTTAAGACTTATTTATTTAGACTTAATTCTGTTGAAGTAGATAGATTATATAGCTAAACTATTGCTCCTTGTAGGTAGTTCATTAATTTAGTCACTTTCCTTATATTGATAAGAACTATTTTTGATAACAGCTCTTAATTTATTGCTTGCCATTGAACTGATATTTTATGTTTTCTAGAAATTTTATTTTCGGTAATTAGTTCTGACACTGCTGAGTATAAGTTAACTTTAGATAATTTTTTGAATTAAAAAGAAATCTTTCTTCAAGACATCAATCTGCAAGACTTTTCTCCAACTCCGTACTTGAACACCAACATGATTCCTTTAGGTAATGCAATGTGGAGAGCAGTAGGATCTTAATGAGTCACACCAAGATGAGTGGTGTGCAGGCATCTTCAGTCCAATACCTACCTCAGCTTTCCGGGTGTTTAAATTGTGAGAGCTTTTTATGAGGTAGGCCCCCCAGAGGTCACCCCCTGGTACCAGGGTATAGCACCGTCAAGTGCAGTGACCACCTGCCTGAATGAAACTGAAACTTGCTCTTTGGTCTTTGTCTTTGCTCCAAGCACCAAGAAATTAAGCAACACACTAAGTGAAGAGAAGTAGAGGACCGGCGGATGGATCCGGGTCATTTGTGTCCTTTTACGTTGCACATTAATGAAATTAATGCGAGTGGCATGCATCCTGATCCAATACTTCATCTTGAGAGACGCTTCTCCTGAAAATCAGGGTTAAAACATATTTGAATTAAAAAGAAATCTTTCTTCAAGACATCAATCTGCAAGACTTTTCTCCAACTCCGTACTTGAACACCAACATGATTCCTTTAGATAATTTATAATTATTACCATTTATAATTTATAATTATTACCATACCTATATTGACGGCGCTTATTTGAACTAATATGAAATTAATTTTGTTATGAAAAGCACTGGTAACCTTTTCAAGACTCATTTTCCCCTGCAAGTAGAGGTCTTGTGTCACTTTTTTTCAGTTATTTAATTTATGCTAAACTTTACCTCAATTATTCAAGTTATCATCCCAGGCAAATTTTCCCATCAATAATCTATTCACAAGGACTTAGGTATAAAAGAATTATCAATGACCCTATTAAGCTCTTTAGAAAGCTGGATGATCTCAAACAATGTTTTTATAAATCAGGCTACCCTAAAAAACTGGTCAATAATATTCTGGATGATGTAGCACAAAGACCTAGATACTTAGAGTATAACTCTGATAACAAATCAACTCCAAATCCAGTCTTGTGGATCCAAACTTTTGGGCCAGTCACCAACCAATTAAAAAATATTGTCAAAGAAGCTAACCAGTGCTTGTCAGATAGCCCAGCTTGGGATAAGGCCAAAAAGGTGATTGGTCTTGTTAGCAGAAGGGCCCAAAATTTAGGTGATATCATTCTGAGAAGAAAGAAATTTGCTTTAACATGTGAGTCTAAACTGTTGGGAACTCAGAGGTGCACCCCTTTGTTGAAATCAGCACATAGACGTGGTAGACCTTGCGCCTCTTGTGTACTTATGTCAGATAATACAGATATCACTTCCTCAGCTTCAGGAAAAACTTACATAACTCCTTCAGCAAATTGTAAATCACGGAATGTTGTGTATTGTGCAAGTTGTTTCCTTTGTGAAAAACAATATGTAGGTAAGTCAACAACAAAACTGCAAACAAGGATATCTGGACATAGGTAACATGTAGGTGATTCTTTTTTTGATGATGAGTCTGATGAGGCCACACTGGCTACTCTCAGCCCAGGATATCCCCGGCAGTCGGGTGGCCTGAAAAACCACCCAGGAGTGCACACCCTTAGCCTAGTGTACTAGGGATAGTCTCCATGCTCAGCATGGCTGCCACCGGCCTGGTTGATCAAACCGACTGTGGCCGTTTTACTAAGACTAAGACCAGACAATCCAATATTGAACAATATTGTTTTTATAAGTTGAAAATGGTGTAGATATCGCAACGCAGACGAATTTTTACCTGTTAATTCGCACATCGACTGATAACTCAAATAGGTAAAAGAATAGTATATCCTATCAAAATCTGGAATTAAAATTCTATAATTTGATTTCAAATTCGACGGAAAATATGGATGTCTCGATGATTTAAATTAAATATATCAATTTAGATGACATAGCAGTGAGAGGTTATTTCGTGATCATTCAGTTGATCATGCTTTTCAGTCCAAGATTTTTGTTTAATTTACAAAGTTTCAATTGCAATGGCCAGACATTTGAAATAGCTACAATTCAGCTGGATCTGCAATACATTTACATTGATGTGGCGTAGGTTTATTTTCGAACCATATCATTGTGATCAACGATCAGATAAGTGATGAATGAGAGAACTTATTCCATTCTTAAGATTTAATATACCTAAACTGTAGCTACACACGAGAAGATATAATGGACATTTTTGGGAATTGTGTTTCACTGCATCAATGATCAATCACTTCAAACACAAAATAATATACATAAAGTTCAGAATAATTCTGACTACAGTAAAAAATTGAGTCCATGGAATTATTCAAAAACTTGGAGAAGAAGCTTTGTATTTCTGATTAGTCCAGAAAACATGCTGACCTAGATAATGAGAAAGCTGCATAATTCCAATTCGTACACAAATATAGGAATGCATAAACACACGACTTTTAAAGTCTTAGCAACATTAAGGGGCCAGATCAGTCATAATTCATAGGGTTTTCTGCCAAAATGATCTGATCATTGGTCTCATATTTTCAACTTATTAAGGAGTTGCTGCACGGCAGTATTGTTGAGATGGCTGCTGTGATTCCAAGAATTGATGTTGTGACATTAAGAATTTGACTCTTTTGATGAACTGCAGATGTATGTCTGGATTTTGAGGAGCAACCCAGTACCTTGAGAGCAAACCCAGCTGCTCCCCAGGAGCAAACCCAGCTGCTAACTGAGAGCAAACCCAGCTGCTCCCCAGGAGCAGACCCAGCTGATCCCAGAGAGCAAACCCAGCTGCTCCCTGAGAGCATACTCATCTCCTGAGAGCAAATCAAGCTCCCTGAGAAACTGAGAGCAAACCCACAGCTCCTTGAGAGCAAACTCAGATGCTCCCTAACAGCAAACCCAGTTACATGACAGTAAACCTAGCTGCTCCCCAAGAGCAAACCCAGCTGCTCCCTGAGAGCAAACCCAGTGCTCCTTGATAGCTTACCCAGCTGCTCCCAGAGAGCAAACCAAGCTGCTCCTGAGAGCTAACCCAGCACTCCCTGAGAGCATACCTAGCTCCCTGATAGCAAATTCAGCTTCTTGAGAGCAAACCCAGCTCCCTGAGAGCAAACCCAGTGCTCCCTGAGAGCATACCTAGCTCCCTGATAGCAAATTCAGCTTCTGAGAGCAAACCCAGCTGCTACCTGAGAGCAAACCCAGTGCTCCTGAGAGCAAACCCAGTGCTCCCTGAGAGCATACCTAGCTCCCTGATAGCAAATTCAGCTTCTTGAGAGCAAACCCAGCTGCTACCTGAGAGCAAACCCAGTGTTCCCTGAGAGCAAACCCAGTTCCTTGAGAGCAAACCCAGCTGCTCCTAGAGAGCAAACCCAGCTGCTCCCTGAGAGCAAGCACAGATGCTCCCTGAGAGCAAACCCAGCACTCCCTGAGAGCATACCAAGCTCCCTGATAGCAAATTCAGCTTCTTGAGAGCAAACCCAGCTGCTACCTGAGAGCAAACCCAGTGCTCCCTGAGAGCAAACCCAGTGCTCCCTGAGAGCATACCTAGCTCCCTGATAGCAAATTCAGCTTCTTGAGAGCAAACCCAGCTGCTACCTGAGAGCAAACCCAGTGCTCCCTGAGAGCAAACCCAGTGCTCCCTGAGAGCATACCTAGCTCCCTGATAGCAAATTCAGCTTCTTGAGAGCAAACCCAGCTACTCCCTGAGAGCGACTCAGCTCCTTCAGAACAAACCCAGCTACTCCCTGAGAGTAAAACAAAGCACCAAAAGTCAACAAATCAAATGAATAAATAAACAAATAATGAATAAATAATAAACAAGGGGTATGAATCTGGGTCCCACTACAAAATGCCAGATACAGGCATTTCTTTTCCATCTTCTTGTCCTGGATACTTGAAATAAATAAGAAGTTGGAGGAGAAACCTTTGCCTTTTTCATCTCCTTATTAAACAGGAATTTTTTTCAACTCAAGTCTATTTTGCTGTTAACTTCTTGAGTTGAGGCCATTGGGATCTAATACCCAACTGGTACATGCTGTTAAGCATTCAATATTTTGTATAGTTATCTGCCCTCTGCTATTCAGACTATTTGGCACGCCAACATATTAGCTTCGCCACACCTCATGGCACAACTGTCACCCCTCAGACTTAATTGTTAAATGTGAGGGGTCTTGTCATCGGCACAGCATATCTTCAGAAGCACATACATACATACATACAATCGCCATTATTATAATTCACTTGCACTGCACCCACCTCGGGTTCAAAATTAAAACCAGTATTGATTAAATAATATAATTTTCTAAACAGGTAAACCCCTGTTTGCATTGCATGGTGCCCTTCCTTGAAGGGAAGCACTGCTTGCATACATATGTACCTATGAGGGCTTATTATTATTATTGTATATTTAAAGATTTAAATACTTTATCAGAATGTGAAAAAGATAGTCTTGGGTTACAAAGGAACATCAAAAGAACAGTTGTATAATGTCAGAACACTATGGTGAGAAATATTTCTTTAACTTTACTCATATAAGGCCACCCATACCCATATGTGTGCAGACCGATCAATTGAAAAAGGGCTCGATAGAGACACGCAAAAATTGTGTGCTTTTGACGGAATTTGCATAGAAAGTTGAAGCGCACAGAGGAAATCTGTGCGTCTTTATTGAGGCCTCTGCCAATCGAGCAGTCTGCACACATATGCGTTAAGGGGCCATCCATAAAGGACGTCCGCAATGAGGGGGGAGGGGGGAGTCTGGCTAATGCGGATGTTTGCGGACATAGGGGGGAGGGGGGTGTTTGGCCAAATGCGGACGTCCGCAATTTTTGGAAATTTTGGTCGATTTGACGGTTATTTCACAAGAAAATCGTGAAATTTCGGGCCCACAATAATGACTCAAAAGATTTTTAAGAAAAATGCGGACGTCCTGGGGGGAGGGAGGGGTTTCTGAAATGCGGACGTTTGCGGACAAGGGGGGAGGGAGGGGTCTAAAATGGCCGAAATTTTGCGGACGTCCTTTATGGATGGCCCCTAAGGGCTTTGAAATTTTTAAACAATATACATAATATGAAATGATACACACATCTCTTATATAATTTCGCAACCTTTGTATTATTATGTACCTCCGTCACGTTTTTTGTCCTTTTGTAGACACATTTTGGAGCGCCCACGTGCAGTATGGATATAGGCACGCGTGTTGCTATGGTTACATATTGCGCGAGCGCAATCATTTCTGTTTAATGCTGTTTGAGTATGTTGCTGTGTAACTTTTGATGTGATTGAATTTTGCGAACGAGGTGCTGCGTAGCAGCGCCGAGTGAGCTGTGTATTTGCAGGCCCTACGGGCCTGCTAGTCTTATATATAAAGTGAAGTTTCACGTTTTTTCCCCATCGCTGTAAATTTTTTTGAGCTTGCCAAGTAAATATCAAGAGAAATTAAGGCTAAATGGTGCATATTGGTGCCGTTGCTATGGAAGTATGGAAACTAAATTTTGTGCACGTGCAGCTTATGGTCAGTTCTATGCGAGTGCTTTCTATTGCGCTTCTACTGTTAAGTGCTGTGTTGTAGTTTTTGAAAATTTGACATTTTCTTAACTTCAAAAAAAGATTTCGAGATGGATAATGGACGTAACTTGAATAACAGATGGATAGTTTTCATAAAATTGTGGCCGAGGTCAGTCGATGATTAATGCTGAGTCGGTGATTACAGTAGTAACTGCAGTTGTGAAATTAACCGTTCAGACCAATTTAAGGTTTTAAAGGGTGTACAATCAATTTGAATGGTCCTGTCTAAAATCTGCGAACGAGGTGCTGCGTAGCAGCGCCGAGTGAGCTGTGTGCTTGCAGGCCCAACAGGCCTGCTAGTCTCTAATATAATTTCGCAACCTCTGTATTATGTACTCCGTCACGTTTTTTGTCCTTTTGTAGACACATTTTGAAGCGTGCACGTGCAGTATGGATATATGCGCGCGCGTTGCTGTGGTTACATATTGAGCGCACGCGTTCATTTCTGAACTCAATGCTGTTTTGAATACGTTGATCCGTAATAACTTTTGGTCTGATTGGAATTTTTTTGATGCGGTAAAAAGTATTTGGTTGATTGGAATTTTGCGAACGAGGTGCTGCGTAGCAGCGCCGAGTGAGCTGCGTATTAGCAGGCCCAACGGGCCTGCTAGTCTCTTATATAATTTCGCAACCTCTGTAATATTATTATGTACCTCCGTCACGTTTTTTGTCCTTTTGTAGACACATTTTGGAGCGCCCACGTGCAGTATGGATATAGGCGCGCGCGTTGCTATGGTTACATATTGCGCGCGCAGGTTCATTTCTGTTTAATACTGTTTGAGTATGTTCCTGCGTAACTTTTGATGTGATTGGAATTTTTTGATGCGGTAAAAAGTATTTGGTTGATTTGAATTTTGTGAACAAGGTGCTGCGTAGCAGCGCGGAGTGAGCTGTGTATTAGCAGGCCCAACGGGCCTGCTAGTCACAATATAATTTGTCACACTCACACACTTGATACACAATTATTGAGAATTTCAATGTATCTCCCCTATGATTATTAGTTAAGAATCAAACATAATAGTAAATAATACGTCTAGAAACATCATCTGTAATATTATTATGTACCTCCGGCACGTTTTTTGTCCTTTTGAAGACACATTTTGGAGCGCCCACGTGCAGTATGGATATAGGCGCACGCGTTGCTATGGTTACATATTGCGCGCGCATTCATTTCTGTTCAAAGCTGTTTTGCATACGTTGCTTGATAATAAAGTTTTTCTTACACGCTTAGACATTGTCAAATAGATATCAGAGAGGGAAATATTCTAGCCATTTAAGCGTGACAACCTTCGAAAGCTAAAAACACAGATCACAAGAGTGTCACAGTTCCCACATATGTGCAAATTAACTCTGAAAAACTAAAACATAACAAAATCTAACTTCCATTGAATGCAATTCCATTGAATGCAATTTCAAAATAAAAAGTTTTCAGACACTTTTTAAATTCTGAAATCTCAGGGATGCTTCTAATTGAATACGGTAAACTATTCCAAATTCTTGGGCCATTATATTTAAATGCAGCTTCAGTTCTAGAAAAATTAGGCTTAGGAGGAATTTTCAGAAGAAAAAAGTCATCGTCTAATCTAACACTGACTCTTTTTGTGTCTCGTACTGATATAAGATCACTCAAATATTTAGGAGCAAGATTGTTAACACATTTAAATACTAAAAGAGCTGTCTTAAATTTCACTCTATAAAGAACAGGCAGAAAATGAAGTTCTTTCAAGTAAGGGCTTATTGATGTCCATTTTCTTTTACCAGTTAGCTTGCATATGAACCTGACTGCGTTATTCTGGATCTTTTGAAGCTTTTGGAGATTTTTCTCAGTGATGATTGCATAAGAGGAATTACAATAGTCAATCATGGAAAGAATATGAGCATGAACTAACTGAACCTTTAGGTCATGTGTAAGTCTTGCTCCTATACGCTTGATATTCCTTAAGTTCAGGTAACAAATTTGCGAAATATGGTTGATTTGATCTTCCATACTCAGCCTGTGGTCAAAATAAAATCCAAGGTTCTTAGTAGCTAACACAGGGGAAACAGATACCTTTGAAGCAGATTCACTCAAATCAAGGGATTCAATTGGACTAACATAATACCCAATATCTATGAATTCTGTCTTATCATCATTGAGCTTCAGAAAATTCCTAGTCATCCAGGCTTTGACCTCACCAAAACATTGTTTAATACCAGTGAGGTCAGGTGAGGGACTGTTTACATCAAAAGAAAAATAAATCTGAGTGTCATCTGCATAGAGATGAACTGATAGACCATATTTAGAGATAATTTCTTCTAGGTCTTTTGTATACAAAATGAACAGTAAGGGTCCTAGAATGGACCCTTGTGGCACCCCTATTTCAAGAGGACATTCAGTTGAGAAGATTCCATTGATCATAACCTTGAACTTTCTATTTGACAAATATGATCTAATCCAATTATAAACGATTCCAGAAATACCATACTTGAGTTGCAGCTTACCAAGGAGAAGTTTGTGATTGATGGTATCAAATGCTGCACTCAAATCTAGAAGTAAAAGGACAACATTTTCTTTTTTGTCCAACATAAGAAGTATATCATTCTGAATCTTGAGCACAGCAGTTTCACAGCTATGGAATCTTCTGTAAGCAGATTGGAAATTACTAAAGAGCATGTTATCCTCAATGTGTTTCACAAGCTGGTTGTGTACAACTTTTTCCAGAAGTTTTGAGATGTAAGGCAAATTGCTGATGGGCCTATAGTTGTTCAAAACATCATGATCTAGATTGGCTTTTTTAAGACTTGGTCTTACTACAGCTGTTTTGAAGGATTCAGGGAAATATCCAGTCTTAAGGGATTCATTCACAATGTAGTGTAGAACTCTGATCAGCTCTGGTAGGCATTGCTTAAAGAGCCACACAGGGATGGCATCTAGTGTACAAAACTTTTCAGGAAGATTTTTGGCTAATTCAAGAACTTCTTCAGCTGAGACTTCCTGGAATGCAGAAAAGCGAACTGATGCAGCACACACTCCAGAGTCCGTGGTATTTTGTGCAGAGTTGAGTCCATCAATATTTTCTTCAATGTTTGAGTAGATTGACTTAACCTTGTTATCAAAGAAAGAACTAAAGTTTTCAGCAATCGTTATATCATCCTTTGCATTAGGCAATTTTCCAGTACCAACTTCACGATCAAGGAGCTGATTTATGACCTTATATGTTCCTTTGGTATCACCCTTTACAACAGATAGTCTTTTGTCAAAATATGTATTCCTTCTCTGATCAATGATAATAGCCTTGTCAATACACTTTTCATTGTAGATTTCTTTGAGCTCAGGATTATCAGGATATTTCTTGGCTTTCCGCTGAGCTTTCCTGGCGTCAGTTCTAGCATTTTGGCATCTCTCATCCCACCATGGTGAACGACTATGGTTGAATTTTCTCTCAACTTTTGGTGCATGTTCGTTCAATAAGTCATTTAATGTGTCCATGTATAGTTCTACAGCATGGTCAACAGATTTGAAGTCTGCAAAATTAACTGGTGAGAAAAAGAGATCCTCTCTGAAACTACCAACTTTTATCTTGCTGAATTCCCTAACCTCTTTAAACTTTATATCTTGATCTTTTCTGACTTTTGAAACATCAACAGGCAAACTGAATTTGATGAGATAGTGATCTGAAGTTGTACCAGTATCTATGCTTACTTCGAGACCATTAATTGGAATGTGGTCAACAGAGGAATTCAATGAAAATACAAGATCAAGGGTGCTACCTGACACATGAGTTGGACCAACAACATGCTGTGTGAAACCTTTACTTTGAACTAGAGAAATAAAACGCTTTGCATTAAGATCATCAGCTTGTTGAACATGAAAGTTGAAGTCTCCACACAGTATTGGATATCCTGATTTTGAAAGAAGGTCATCTAGGTATTGCTCAAATTCCTCCATAAAAGCAGTGATTTTTGTTTCTTGGTATTTTTGTTTTGATTTCGTTTGAGTTGTTCTGTAGATTGTACTAAGACGAATCATATTAGAATTGGTCTTGATAATGCACTCAGTCACCTCAAAAGATTTGAACCCACTAACCTTATTAGAAACTGGATTGAGCTTTGAAGAATTGTAAACAAAGGCCAAGCCTCCACCTCTCCCTTTTCTAGGAGCATTAATAACTTCATAGCCTGCCTCATGAACTTCAGCAAATCTAGCAGATTCATTTGATTTGAACCATGATTCAGTTACACAGCAAATATCCACTTGGTGATCATTCAGCATCTCTAGGACACCACGCACTTTGTTACACATTGACTGAGCATTGAAACAACCAACTGTGATCTCTCCCCTTGATTCTGCACTACTTGTCACATTACGTTTTTTGAAATCAGATCAGTGTTTTCTTTGAGACGATCAATTTCTCTTATCATGACTGGACATTTTGCATCACCAGCATTGTGGGATTTGTAGTTTTCAGCATCATTTGGTTGAGGAGATGCTAAGCATCTGGCACAACAATGTCTTGACTGGTTTTCCTTAGAGTTACATGTAGATGATCTATGATTACCCATGCAGTACATACAGGTTGCATCCCTATTCTTATTAGGGCACTCATGGGAAATGTGTCCAATCATCTGGCAATGGTAACAGTATTTAACATGATATCTGTCTTTAATTTGGTATCTGCTATTACCAAGGTAGAGATTTCCATCTTGTTGGCTATGAAGGGCAAGTCTTATAGCAGGAGAAACTTTTAATCCAATTGAGATATGCCTAGTTGATGTATTCTGGTTAACATAAACAACTTCTAGAGTATGCCCAGAATTATGTAATGTAGCCACACATGGATTTTTAGCTAGTACTTTCTCTACTATGACCTTCTTCTCATCAAGTCTAGTTTTATCATGATCTCCAGTCCTATCTACACCCTCCAAAACATCTTCTAGCACATTTGAGAGATATATCTTTGGTAGCATTTTACTTCCAGATTTTGTATGATAATGGAAAGCATCCAGAATTTTTGCAGAATCTATTTTATCTTTTCCAGCATCCCTTAGTGCTTTTGTCTTAAATCCAATAACAATTTTCATACTCTTGGGATTTGTCCTGATGAATTCAATCTGTGTGTCTTTCAACTTATTTTCAAGGACTCTTTTTACCTTTTGTGCATTCTCAGCTGTTTTGGACTCATTGGAACTTGGTACCACTAGTAGTATTTCACTGCTATTGGACTTTGGAGGAGTTGAAGTAGGATTGGACAATGAAGAAACAGAAGCCTGAGGAGAGAGATCTACCTGAAGAACAGGAGGGCTACAGGCTGGTGTTGGCTTAGCAGCTTCAGCGTAAGATGGTTTAGATCTAGAAGGTGGTGTCTTGGGACTAGAAATTGGTTTAGGTACCTCAACAACAGATACAGAGGGGGATGTATGAGGACTCATGAATTTTATTCAACATCAGTTTTATTTCAAGCATGGATTTAGACAGATCATCAACACGTTTGTCAATCTTGTTGAATTTATCATCTGAAGTCAAACTCTTACCATTGTCTTTAACACTCTCATCATGCTCATCTTCACTACTCTCAGTATCACTATCTTCTTCCTCACTACTATCGTCTGAACTCGATTCATTTTCCAAAAGTGGTGCAACATCATCTTTCTCAATCACACTTTCATCAAAACAAAGATCTGGGGAAGTAGCATTATGAGTCATGATGCATGAGCACCCATCTTTATTACCATCAGTCGTGGTTAGAGGTAGGGAAAGGTCCTTATTGAGCTGATCACAACTTTTGATAAAGTAGATAAGTGCTTTAACAAGGGAGTCTTTATTAACATACTTGAAAGAGTCATACTCAATTAAATCAGGATCAGTTTCAATGATATCATCAGTTGATACATGCTTAGAAAATTTGAAACTATTAAAACTTATCTCTTTGTCTGTGGCAGCATCATTGGAGTCAGGTCTAAGGATAGTTGAGCTTGACTTTTTCAGCACTACTTTGGCAGCCTTTGATACAATAGCAGTGGCATCATTACTTTAATATGTGTTGTGTTGTAAGTTTAATTGAAAATTTGCGAACGAGGTGCTGCGTATTTGCAGGCCCAACGGGCCTGCTAGTCTTATATATAAAGTAAAGTCACACGTGAATAATGTTTGTATGTGCCGCATACAATTAAAAAATTGAGCTTGCCAAGAAAATATCAAGAGAAACGAATGCAAAAGGGAGAAATGAGGCGCTGTTACTATGGAAACCAATTTTTGCACACGTGCAGATTATAATCAGTGCTATGCGAGAGCTTTCCATTACGCTACTACTGTTAAATGCTGTGCTGACGTAGTTTTGAAAATTTGACGTTTTCATTACTTTTCATGGAGAATGGAACTATCTTGAATAACAGAGGATATTTCAGGTAGATAGTTTTCATAAAACTGTGGCAGGGTTTCTCGATGATCAATAATGATAACAATTTAGTAATTGTGGTTCAAAAATTTACCGTTAAGAGCAATTCAAAGTTTACAAAAGCGTTCAATCTAATCGAGTCGAATATAGCTGAAGCAGGTACTGAAGAATTGATCCTGGCCTGGAACAATGTGAACAAAACAAAATTGTCCAATGTAAGTATGAGAATCAGGTGTCAGAATTGAAATCATGTTGGAATCAAAACGGAACAAAATTCACATGGTTTAGCACGACTAAGAGTGACCAACGAATTTCTATTTTCCAATCTGCTCCTTCATAAACTTTTAAACTTACAACACAACACATATTAAATTAATTAACTGAGGATGTGTTGAGGCTGCTCCTCGGAGATCCTGAAGATGATTCATAGCTTTTCATAAAGTCAATCTTAAAGTTATGAATCGAAACTGTCAGTTGATATTGTGGAGTAGTTATTTGGCTTGAATCATAATTGTTACTTTCAATGAAAGACAGCAGTTTTATTAAATATGCCCCTTCATAAAATTTAATATTTTATATATTTGATCTGATAGGAATATTTTGATGCGGTAAAATTAAAAACTGTCCAATCAATTTGAATTGTAGTGTTTAAAATTTGCGAAAGAGGTGCTGCGTAGTAGCGTCGAGTTAGCTGTGTGTTAGCAGGTTCAACGGGCCTGCTAGTAATTGTATAATATATCTCAATATTGACTGTGTTGCATTGTTTTCCATTTCCCATAAAACTTATTAGGCATGGCGCAGTCTCATCCACATCGAATTTACTCAATCGCACATTGGCAGTGAAAAAATGGTACTTTCGAGATTATGCAGTGTGATAAAATGTTGCGTTTCTAAGAGAAGTCTGTCACGACATTAAGACCGAGCCTGACCTGACCCCTATTGACTCTTCTCAGTCAATCCTAGGGAATGTGGAGGAGAGGGCCCATCTCGACATCTCTGCTCGAGGGTTATGGGGACCTTTCCAGGAGACAATGTTTGATGTCAGGATCTTCCATCCCAATGCAGACTCCTACAAGGATCGGGACATCAAGTCAGTATACACCCAGCATGAGGGAGTATGAGCAGCGAGTCATCCATGTGGAGAAGTGTAGCTTCACACCACTTGTGTACAGTACGTCAGAGGCATGGCTTTTCACAAGAGGATTGCAGAGCTTGTAGCACAGAAAACTAATGAAGAATATCGTGATGTTATCAGCACAATGCGAACAAAACTATCATTTGCACTTTTGAAGAGTGGGGGGGGGGGCCAACCCCCTCAATTTTGGTGGATATCAAAAAATCGCCCATAGGGGTTTAATTTTGGGGGTTTTGGGGGTTTTGGGGTTTGAGGGGCTTAATTCTTAGTGAAAAAGGGGAATTTTTTTCTCAAATGGTACCATTTTTGTTCCTGATTTTTGCACCATTTCAAAATGGTACCATTTTTGGTCGTGATTTTTATGATTTTCAGAAATGGTACCATTTTGTTTACAGTTTTTGGTACCATTTTTGTTTCTGATTTTCAGCATCTTTTTCAAATGGTACCATTTTGTTTCTGATTTTTTGCACCCTTTCGAAATGGTACCATTTTTGTTCTGATTTTTGCACCATTTCAAAATGGTACCATTTTTGGTTGTGATTTTTGGCGATTTTTAGAAATGGTACCATTTTGTTTCCGGTTTTGGTACCATTTTGTTTATAATTTTTGGAACTTTTATGAAATGGTACCATTTTTGTTTCTGATTTTCAGCATCTTTTTCAAATGGTACCAAATTTGTGTCCGATTTTGCGCCTTTT
The DNA here is from genome assembly GCA_011033025.1 of Beroe forskalii. Lineage (NCBI taxonomy): Eukaryota > Metazoa > Ctenophora > Nuda > Beroida > Beroidae > Beroe > Beroe forskalii. Next base: position 911,078 of record WFMF01000017.1, on the reverse strand, counting down.
CGAAATGGTACCTTTTTTATTCGTGATTTTTGGCGATTTTCAGAAATGGTACCATTTTTGTTAACAGTTTTTGGTACCATTTTTGTTTCTGATTTTCAGCATCTTTCCAAATGGTACCATTTTGTTTCTGATTTTTTGCACCCTTTCGAAATGGTGCCATTTTTGTTCCTGATTTTTTGCACCATTTCAAAATGGTACCATTTTTGATCGTGATTTTTGGCGATTTTTAGAAATGGTACCATTTTTGTTTCCGGTTTTTGGTACCATTTTTGTTTATAATTTTTGGAACTTTTATGAAATGGTACCATTTTTGTTTCTGATTTTCAGCATCTTTCTCAAATGGTACCAAATTTGTGTCCGATTTTTGCGCCTTTTCGAAATGGTACCTTTTTCATTCGTGATTTTTGGCAACTTTTTCAAATGGTACCATTTTGTTTCCTCATTTTGGTGCTTTTTTGAATCATACTAGAATAATTTTTGCTGTCGATAGGGGGTTTAATTTTGGGGGGTTTAATTTAACCCCCTGGTGGATATAACAAATTTCCAATAGGGGGCTTAATTTTGGGGGGTTTTGGGGGGTTGGCCCCCCCCCCAGAGTGTGCTGGTGTCAGTAAGAGGATCTTGGGGCAAGTCATCTCATGAGTTCAAATCGCCGATTCCCGATATTTCATTCAATCTTTTCCCTGATGGGCTGAAAGGTGATGTTTCTTTTTCGTAACCTGATTTGCCTGAAAGCTTCAGCATTGATTCCTGCTTTTATCCTGTTATTTATCTGAAGTCATCAAAAACTAATTGCCAAGTATCAATCCTTCTGAGAACCATTCCATGAAAACATACACTCAACCATTTCAATTTTACAACGGTAACTCTCCATTCGCTCCTGCTATTAACCCTACCTGTAACGTCAGATTTACGTCATCCATCTTGACACATTTCAAGTTCCAGCTGTGTGACGAAACTTGTTCCGAAAGTGTTGGAAAAAGGTCTTCGCAAACGGCTTTAAAATTGGGCTCTCAGCGCGCGGACCCCAACTATTTCAATAAACGAACACTGCGCGCGCGACGTAACTCGCAACCCTATTTTTCAAAAGTAAATCGAAAGTCAACGCCCAAATTTAAAATGTATGCAATGAAGGTAAATGCAAAATTATTTCACCGAGTTAGAAGAAATGACGCACTTATTTTCAGATTACCTGTTCAAGTTTCTGATCATCGGCAGTGCTGGAGTGGGAAAGTCCTGTATTCTGCATCATTTCATAGAAAACAAATGTGAGTGCTTTAATACTTTAATAGCAGCTATTCACGGTACATCCCTTTTAAATGCGCCAGATTCCTTTCTAACGATATCCGTGTGTTTTAAACATTCCTTGACAATTCGCCTCATAAATTGACGATAGAATTTAATTTTATCTCAAATCTTTTCTCATTCTCGCATATAAATTTAGATAGAATTCATCGGAAACCTTTTTCTCATTCTAACCTTTCCGATGTGGCAGTTAAGTCAGAGAGCAGTCACACGATTGGTGTAGAGTTCGGGAGCAAGGTGATCACAGCACGCTAAAAAGGGCTAAACTTCAGATATGGGACACAGCCGGACAAGAGAGGTTCAGATCCGTTACTCGTAGTTATTACAGAGGTAGGCAATACTTACTAACCATTTTACCCATATTTTCATTCGACATTGACCAATCAGCTGGAGAAAAATAGGGTTGGTGGTAGGAGCGGTCTAGGAAGGGCGTTCCAGGGTAAAGGGTGGTGGCTGTTAGAGGTTTTACCGACCCTTGGTTTGATAAGATGACTATCCGACGTTATAGCGTCGAATAATACAAAGAAACGCGTTAGGGAAACACTCGAGTTTGATAACGGTGATGACGCCTTCAATATAATTCACATAAGCAATAATGATTACGTCATATCATATTCGTGAGCGTTCGCTAAAAACGAGATATAATGTATACTTTAACGATCAACCCAAACACACCGTACAACCAAAAAACATACTCAAACACTAAAGATAAGTCCCTGATCACGCCTCTTACACGTAACCTTCAAAATGTCTGTCTGCCTCTTACACTATATAGCCCACGTTACACACTTATCAAAATGCTGCTACACTCATCACACACAGGATATATACCTGGTGTAACGGCTATCACTAAAGGAAAATACTAGAATGTTAAATCGCCGTGATGCCCTAGATATAATACTACACCAAAGCGTGCGAGTTGAATGCTAACTCGCGCGCTGATTGGTCAATGTCCCGATGGTCTGAGGTACAGCGCTTTAATTATGGCAATTTAAGTCCGAGGGACCTAGTATCATATTGTTTGAGCGTGGAGACTGGTCTATAATACAATAACATTGTTCTCAGAATTCTGTTGTTTTATTATTCAGGTTATTAATTAAGTATTTGTGGTTGTCTCCATCATGGAAGCAGTTTTTCCTGAACGTAATACACATCGTCACATTACTTTGATGTAATCCATGAATACCTGGATTCCTCTATGAAGTCAATGAATAAACCGATATTAAATGCCTTCTCACACACTTTGAACATATAAGGTGTAATCGTTATAACGACTGTCATAAGCACTGTTCGCATTAGACATGATTTTGATTTTTGACGACTTTATTTCTCATTTGAGACGCCGAGATGAGCATCTGCTATAGAAATAAGAAATAGAAATTTAGTATTAACGAGATATCTTTAATATAATCGAGAGAGGTAGTTATAATAGGAGCCTCCGCTCTCCCAGAAAATCTGACACACTAGGAGTTGAAAACCCGCGATTTTTTGCAGGGTGGTAGAAAAAAGGTGTCTTCCTAAGACCGGTATTTTTTATTTTGAATTTAGGCTTTAGATTTCCCGTAATTAATGCTCAAAGGAAAAAGGGTCGCGAAAAACAAGACCGAGATATAAGCTTCATTCACCAGTTGCGCGCGTTGCTATGGCTAAATGATGTAGCGCGCGCAAAACTGCACGTGCATTTTGACGAAGAATCTGCAAATTCGTAATTCAGTATTTTGGAAACCTTGCAACTGTTTAAAGTCATAATTTACGCTTTTGATGGAATTTTTGAGGTCGGTAAAAAGTTTACGACAGAATATTATCAACTCTTATCACTGTTGTAGGAGTTGAGGAAAGGTAAGAGTTTAACATTTTGTTCCATTGTGAAAAAGGCGACATTTTTTTTTCGAGAAAAGAAATTCGATGATTTGCTGCGAAAATTTGACGGACGAAGGAATTCGTATTTACTTACGTTTAAAGTGGGTCTTAAAAAAGTGGGTTATAAAAATGAGGACAATTTTAATTTCAAGAGCTTGGATTCAAATTTATTCTTTTATTACCAATCTTTCCTCCGAATCGAAACTTTAGTATGTTCTTAAACCATAAATAAGTTCGTTTTATCTACTGTGTCCTCATTGTTAATTAGCAATCGTAAAATTTGCACTATTTTTTCATTCATTTTCAAAGCCTATGTTAATATTTCGTAATTTTGTAACGTTGCAACCCTACCCCCAGTAACAAAAAGTTGCATCATGACTTATAGTGTTCGAAATCACAGGACACTTCCAAACTTTAAAAAACGCAATTGATCATATTTCAATTTCATACGTTCAAAAACGTTTGCTTATGTCATTTCTATAATTTTTTTCCTGTTCCCAATCGCTTTTTTGTTTACAAAAGGCATTGAGAATAGGTTAGCAGAGATCGTGTTTTTGGGGGTTGTGCCGTGTATACTACCTTTACGCGTACTGTTAAATCTGAAATAGGTGGTGTGCTGCGCGCGACCGACGTTGGTCGTATGTACGTATGCGTGCGTGTAGTATGTATGTCAATTTTTCGATCAACTGCTCCTTTATAATATCACTCGCGCCAATATAGCTTGGTGTAGTGGCATACTGTTCAGTGCACTGCAGCCGCTAGCTTATGTTATTCCGGTTCAATGCTCTGTCCATCCTAATGTTGAAACTTGGTAATTGATTATTTTTTCAAAACATCGCTATTCTTTAATTTCCCGGCACCTGATGAATTGACGATATCTGAATCTTCAATCTTGGTTAGTGATCCTTCTCTTTATCTGCAAGTTGGCACAGTTGATCTTAATAAAATCACAAATTTCGACGCCCAGGAAGTACATTGCATTTGGCTGAATATCAATAGTCACCATGAGAAATACTCGATCAAGCTTTTGCCTTTTATTTTAAAGTGAGCTCTGACTGTGAGCAACAAAAACTCAAACTGCAGAAACTTGCAAGGACAGAAAATAATGCGATTTCGTATGATATAATTATTTTTATCAATGGAAACGCTTGATAATGCAACGCTTGATGTGAGCACGAGATGTCGCAAAAAAAAACTCAAAAGGAAACAACCAAGAATGAATGGGTACGCGCGCAAACAGAACATGGCAGGTGTTGCGCGCAAACAGAACATGGCAGGTGTTGCGCGCGCAATAAAATGCACGTGCGATTTATGATCACGTACGAACTTTATTGTTTCATGAAATTTAAGCGCTCACCGATGTTAGAGAAAACGAAACGATTATTGTTTTTCAGTCTATACTTATGAATGAAATATTTAGAAAATTGATTCAATGATGTTGGTACTTTGCCCTTTGGTATTGCGATGTGACACAATAGTAGTGTTTTATCGTCAACTCTTCAGTCTGCATGTCAGTTAATAGCGAGCATGGACAACGGACCTAACAGTGCGGGCCGAAGGCCCAGCGCAGCCAAGACCCGAAGGGTCCGAGGTGAGCGTGGACAACTATTCTAACAGTACACGAGCCTCCGAGCATCAGGAGTGAGTTTAACTTTGCTTGCCAGCCCCCAACTGTATGTTTTCATGGATTCGCCATATTTCACGTTGAAATTTGAGCAAGTTCCCGTTGCCGAAATCGCACTAAAATTTGAACATTGCATGTTTAGAGGTCAAAGGTGCAACTATCAAAATTTCAGGTCAATCGGATAAAAAATAGCCGAGTTATTACAACTTGAATATTGCCAAAATTGAGGGTGTTCTTGTTAAATTGGGTTACGACCATATATATACATACATATATATAGATATAGAGGTATATATACGAGAGATGACGCTTTAGTGCGAGAAGTATACCCTATTTAAACGGCGATATCTCGGGACCATAAAGATACAGAGCTCATCGACCCAGCGTTGGAAAGTAGAAAGATAGAACTTGCAGATAGTGACCTTAAAAACTATTTTGCGTCATGATTATGACGTCATAATGACGTCACAAAACTAAGAATTTCAAATGTCGATTTTCCCAAAATAGGCGTTTTTCAACGCAATTTTTCGGTATGAAGCTTTCGAGATGAAAAAATGCTCCTGTTAGCGCAGAAAGGAAATTTTATGTACTTTCCAAAGATGTGGTCAAAAAGTTCCGGGCTCTACGGCATCATTGAGATATTTGCGATTGTTCGAAGCACTTTGACACGAAAAAAATTCCAAAAACTGGCAAAACTTGTGAAGCTAGTGGAGAGAGAACGGGACCACCCCAGAACTTCATCTTTGAATATGTTGTCGTTCATAGTCCCAACTGTGTAAATGAATGGGTCTCAGATAGCTTATCTAATTTTATGACGTAATTGTGACGTCATCAGTACTGCTAGGTAACGCGAATTTTTACGCGTGATTTGACGCCAAATTTCAATATCTCGGCACAGAAAAAGGGTGATATTTTTCCCAAACCAAAAGGATTTGGTTGTGATGGTCCGCGGTTTTAAGGCGTTCTTTACTGTAAAACCCATGATATGAGAAAGAACGCGACGGTTAAAACTGCCGCAACGGCGCTTTTTTGATGCATTAAAGTTACGTGAATACTGTATGTTTTATAAATGACGTTGCAGCAGTTTTAACCGTCGCGTTCTTTCTCATATCATGGGTTTTACAGTAAAGAACGCCTTAAAACCGCCGCGGACCATCACAACCAAATCCTTTTTGGTTTTGGGAATCTAGTAATAGTTGCAGCAGTGAATCTAGTTATAGTGACAACTGTCTCCCTTGTAATAATGACAGCAGTGAATCTAGTTATATAGTGATAAAACTGTCTAGTAATAGTGACAAGGGTGTACCTAGTTATAGTGACAAAACTTGTCTAGTAATAGTGATAACGGTGTATCTAGTTTTACAAGACATGTGAGTGGTAGATGTATCGTTTTCTGGTTCTCTCAGCCCTGCTCATCCTCTTCCACCTCTCGTTTACTAGGAGGCGCTGGTAGGTGCAACTTGTCTCTTCTATAACTTTTGTATATTACCTGAACTTTCCCACTTTATCTAACTTCATTTTGTGACCTTTTCATATACCCTTCTTCATGATTTCATTTTAGTGATCCCCTTTTCAACATGCCCTTTAACCCTTTTAACAAAACTAAATTCTTAACGTTAACCCATTTCACGTTGCCCGACGCCCGTGTTCAAGATGCCCTTTTTACTCTTTCAGCAGATTTTTTTTCATAACTCCATACTCCTCTATCTTGATGCCCCTCTAAGCGACCCTCTTTTCATGATACCCCCTTCATCAACCCCCTTTTCAAGATACCCTTATAGCGACCCTTTATGTTTTTCTTACTCCCTACCTTCCACACTCAGTGACTTTAAAATTGAAAAACAATATAACTTGATAAGAATCTCTCCAGCGCAATATTTCTGCAATATCGTGTTTATTTGTTGTAATATTACAATATCTATACAGCTTTTCTATAGAATGAGTTGCCATAAAGCTATCTTGAGTAAGTGCATCGCCGTTATGAAACATTTCACGTGATTAGACGCATCGTCCCATCCAAAATGCTGAGTTTGATTATTGAAACGTAGACTAAGTTAATTGGACTTGACTTTGTAGTTTTCTTAAGTCGTAAATCAAGGCACTTGAGTCTGTAGCGAGACTTCCTCGTGATTTTTAAAGTTTTGAAAGGGTCTTCTTGCTCTGCTAATTGATTATCAGTCCTCTACTCACGAAATTTTTCTGACATTTCTTTTATCAAGTCTGCTCCTGCTTTGGTCTCTGGCTACTCTGAAAAGTCTAACGAGCTCTCTTCCTTGCTTCAATCAATTCTAATCCTTCAATCAAGCTTTTGCAAGTTTGAATCCAGGATTTGAGCGAATAACGCCATTCTTTTGGCTACGTAACACGATGATGCCATCCCATTTAAATTCCTGTGGCTGCTTAGAAACATTCCATTTTTAGCTTAAATTCCGGGAAGTAGGACTCTGCGCAATCCGTGCTTAGAAATTCAGCTCGCTAAGTCCACAGCATTAGGTGATAGGCATGATTCGCTGTGTCAATTTGAATTAGTGACCATTGGCGGCCCTTCTTTCCCTGCCAAACGCCCCTTGTCAGGACGCTGAATGATAACGTAACCCAGCCCAGTAATCCCTCTCATGCTCGCTCTGTAGGAACGAGGATTCCTAGGACTAATCGCAGGAATACTAATCACTGGGGATGAGTGACTGGTGCTTGACTATTACTCTTCGGCAAGAGACACCAGGAACCCTTCCCCTACCGACACCGTCTAGTAAGGGGTGAAGTCAGGGGGTCACATGCCCCCAAGCTAGCCCCTAGTTCCTACCTGGTAGATGCTCCTTGTAAAGAACCTGTCCCACAAACTACTCTTACCCTCATCTAATCGCGCCCTTGTGTGGCACACTTACAACATCATATATACAACATAACTCGATATATTCATAGAATTCAGACTATTTGACTAGCTGGGTAATCCTCCAATCAGGATAGGGGAGGGAGTATGATGAGTTAACCTCCAATAGGAAGGCTCGGAGCTGGGTAATCCTCCAATCAGGATAGGGGATGGAGTATGATGAGTTAACCTCCAATAATAAGGGTCGGAGCTGGGTAACCTCCAATCAGCGTGGGAGATGAGGTTTGTTGAGTCATCCTCCAATGGGGAGGGTCGGTGGCAAGGAGTCCGCGCGATCGTGACAAATACCAAGGTCTCGTGATGGTTTTAGGGCGGACACGTGTTATCAGATCGACTCTTTACTTCTGTTTATTCCGTGGCTGCGTAGTCCCCATTGAGCCCTTCAACTTATCATAATTTTGTCATATTAGTTGTACTACACCGTAATGTCTCCGAGCTTATTCCTAATGCTTTTCTCTCTCATCAGTCATATCTTAACCGCATCGATATTTACCAGCATCGACGGTGCGTTCCTCGTGTGAGTATCAAACTACCTTAGGAGGTCTATTTATAAAGGTTGTAATTTGGGGATTTTTCGAAAAAATCCCCATATTTTCAACCTACCAAATTTTTGCCCGCCACAATTTTACTCCCCGATTTAATTCAACCCGCTTTCGAAATTTCTTGAACTACCTGTACTAAAACAGTACAATTTCGTTTCAGAGATGAGTTTTCAGATAGTTACAGATAATTTAGTCTAAGTCAAATGGTTGAAACAATTGAAATTCAAAAATTTAGAACAGTATAATTAATGAAGCAGAGGCTCAGGAAGACGATCAAGAATTCGATTTGTAATATTAGAATTAATCTATTTTTCAATTGTTTTCCGCAAAACATCTTTCATTTGTCAGCAAAAAGTTAGAAAAATCACCCAATTTTATTTGGTGGGTGAAATTTGGGGATTTTTGAAAAAAATCCCCATATTTTCAACCCACCAAAATTTCAAACACCACAATTTCGACCCATATAAATAGACCTCCTAAGGTATCTGCCACTTTCTAATTAGCGAATTGTTTGAAAATATTTCATTGTGTTTAAGTAGCATCCAACTATCAACCACTTTCATTTAGTTGACTGTTTGAAATGATTTAGAATCTGTAACAGTTGAAAATGATATGATTCACTATCAGAACTTCACGCTTTGTGCTCCGAGATACCGAGTTATTTGCAGTTAGCATGGCAGTAGGAGATACCAGGTTACCATGCTACCAGGATACCAGGTTACGATGCTATTACCAGGAGATATCAGGTCATCACGAAATATCAGGGCTTCCAGGTTATCAGGAAATACCATGTAACCATTCTACTAGGTTTCCAGGAGATGCCAGGTAACCATGCTACATTGCTACAGGATACCACAATATTAGGGTTTCCATTATCTACTTGAAATCTTTTATCTAGATAAATAGATAATTTTTTCGCCATTATCTAGATTATCTAGATAAACTAGATAATTTTCGACTCCGATAATTATCCAAATTTGACACAATTTTCAACGTTAGAAATGCACGACTGTTGCAGTGGAACATCATACTATAACCAGCTGTCGGTTATTGAAATGGATGATATTATTAATGGCCACCAACAGTTCATGAGGATATTAGGATTTTGAATAGAGTTCAGGACATTCATTGCTTCATTTTGATTGAGTTGAAATCAGTTATCACCCATAAATTCTCCCATCATAAAGTAACAACATTATCTACCAATTAGTTGCTATTAATACTTGCATTATTCATCGGAAAACAGTCAATAAATGTGGAAATAAAGTAAATTTCATGATGATGGCCTCAGGTTGCTGGAATGCTGATAAAATTGAGAATAACTGAATAAAAAATAAGGAATCAAATTCCCTCGTATTAAATCATCATAACAAACCAAAGTTGACAGTTCCTCGACTCTTGAGCTGAATGCATTAATATTGACCGTTTGTTAGGTTACTTTCAAATAAGCAATCACTTTGCCATAGCTGGAGGCTACTTTCGTACATATTTACAGCCTACTTTTCGTCAAAGGGCGTCAATAATTTGACATAAATTGGAAGCAGAATAGCGAGTGTTACGAGTAGGTATTCAACTTTCGTTAAAGTGGCAAATGACGATTTGTAAGATGTGATAAGATACTTTGAACAACGCCCTCTAATTCTGTAGCAATTCATATCAGTTTAACAAAGGTCAAATCATCAGTACAACAGATCTAAGTACTTGAATCCAAACAACCTGCCCATGAACCTGAAGGCCCTAAACATTGAACTATGTCCATATATAATCATGAAATGAGTTACCCAAGTCCTATGCATAGCCATAAATTGTCTTACTACCTAAGATCTCCGAAACGGGTATGAAAATGAACAGATCAGAAAATTTGAAATCCTACAATTATTGAAGAAATTCAGGAAAAATGGCGATTTTAGCTGAAATTTCATGGCAAAAGGGATATGAAATTTATCTAGATATCTAGTACAAATTATCTAGATAAATAGATAACGATTTTTTGCAAATTGTCTAGATAATCTTATCTAGATAATATCTAGATGGAAACCCTACACAATATTGATAGCTACCAGGCTACCAAGAGATAACATGGCAGCAGGAGTTACCAGGTTACCATGCTATTAGGTTACCACGCTACCAGGTCACCAGGTAATACCAAGTTACCTAGAGATACCAGGTTATTTGCGTCTTACCTGCAGTCTCGGGAACAATCGCAGCTTGTTACTTGACGCAAACGAAAACACTGGCACATCTTTGAAATATGACTTGTTCTTTGATTTGCAACTAGTCGATTGATTTGTAACAACCGAGAGGTAGTACAGTCAGATATTGTTTTACTGTAATAGATGCATGGAATGGTACGGTTTGGCATGGCTCATGGTCTTAAAAAGATTTGAAGAGGTTTGCAGGTGTTACAGACACGTGTTGATTTGTAAAATGATGATAATATGGAGTTGGTGTAAGGTAGGGGTGAGGGTTAGTTCAATTGTAACGTGCCATCCATGCTTTCTACTCTTTGCTTTTCTCCTCTTCTCCAACAAATATAAACATTTCTGATGCTTTGTTTTCTGTTTGTTTTGCTGCTCTTCACGATTAAGTTTTCCTGAGTAAGTGTTCAAATTATGAGCATGTGTTTCATAGTCGGTGTCACAATTGTACTATCTCAGTTTTCTTGCATATTGAATATTGATACAGTTGGCTAGAGGCCATAACTTGTTGGTCCAATCGTGGAAAAAACAGTTGATAATTTTCTGGAAGTTTGATAAAAATTTTCAAAAACCATTTTTTGTTATAAGGTACCGTAGCCTTCACCTCTGTCTAGAAATCAGCCTATTCGCTCTGATACGTTGCTCAGTTTACTTGTATTCTTGTAAGTGCTCTGGAATGAAACGGAATTTAATTCATTTGAAGTGCCACCAGAACTAGTGGTGGAGTTTTGATTCAAATATTTGCCACTCTATATCAAAAGTAGTTAGAGTAATTGATGACGAAACGTAGTTATGAGATTCCGAATTAAAATGTCAGGTTCAAATCGAATTATAAGAAGGGTGTGAGCCAGGGTGACCTCTTGCCGCATTTCAAACCTTAGCTCGTTTCCAGAAATGTGATCTGAACTATAAATAGCCAGGGGAAGGGAGATGTTCTGAATTCCACTTGAAAACTTCTTCCTTCCCTGGCTTTAAAAGCCCTCACTATTTCCTGGCACCCCTGTAACCCTCTTCCCTCCCTCTATTCTCCTTGCAACCCCCGTTATCTCTTCTCCAATCTCCTTGCTACCCCCGTTCTCTCTTCTGCTTGCTATCCCCGTTCTCTCTTCTGCTTGCTACCCCCGTTCTCTCTTCTCCTGTTCCCCCATTCTCTCTTCTCTTGCTTCCCCCATTCTCTCTTCTCCCTGTTTCCCCCGTTCTCTCTTCTCCCTGTTTCCCCTCCCTCTCTTCTCCCTGTTTCCCCATTCTCTTTTCTCCCTACTCCCCCCATTCTCCTCTATATTTCTAACCCTTATATTTCCGCAGGGCGGTTGGCAGCACCAACTTCTCCAGCTCCCAGTTCTCGTGTAATAACCTTCCTGGTCTGCCACATCACCACATTTACCTCTGCAAACGCTACCCCAACCTCATGCACTACGTCCAGCAAGGCATTCTGCAGGTAATACTTGTACTTGGGAGTCAGTGTCTGGTGTCAGAATGTACTGGTGTCAGAATGTACTGGTGTCAGAATGTACTGGTGTCAGGGGGTACTGGTGTCAGAGTGTACCGGTGTCAGAGTGTACTGGTGTCAGAGTACACTGGTGTCAGAGTGTACTGGTGTCAGAGGGTACCGGTGTCAGAGTTTACTGGTGTCAGAGTGTACTGGTGTCAGAGTGTACTGGTGTCAGAGTGTACTGGTGTCAGAGTGTACTGGTGTCAGAGTGCAATGGTGTCAGAGTGTACTGGTGACAATGTCAGAGTGTACTGATGTCAGAGTGCACTGGTGTCAGAGTGTACTGGTGTCAGAGTGTACTGGTGACAATGTCAGAGTGTACTGATGTCAGAGTGTACTGGTGTCAGAGTGTACTGGTGTCAGAGTGTGCTGGTGTCAGAATGTACTGGTGCCATAGTGTACTGGTGTCAGAGTGTACTGGTGTCAGGGTGAACTGGTGTCAGAGTGTACTGGTGTCAGAGTGCACTGGTGTCAGAGTGTACTGGGGTCAGAGTGTACTGGTGTCAGAGTGAACTGGTGTCAGAGTGTACTGCTGTCAGAGTGCACTGGTGTCAGAATGTACTGGTGTCAGAGTGTACTGGTGTCAGAGTGAACTGGTGTCAGAGTGTACTGCTGTCAGAGTGCACTGCTGTCAGAGTGTACTGGTGTCAGAGTGCACTGCTGTCAGAGTGCACTGCTGTCTGAGTGCATTGCTGTCAGAGTGCACTGATGTCAGAGTGTACTCGTGTCAAAGTGGTGTGGTGTCAAAGTGCGCTGCTTTCAGAGCACACTATAGTTTCAGAGTAAACCCCACCGCGTCGATATCATAGTGCTCTGGAGTCAGGGTGCGCTGGTGTCGGAGTATACTATAGTGTCGGATGTACTATAGTCTATAGTGCCAGAGTACAATGGCTTAATGGTGTCAGAGTTCACTGGTGCCAGAAGCCGCTGGTGTCAAAGTGCACTGGTGTCAGTGTAGTAGTTTAAGACTGAAGTGGTATCGGAGTGCATTATTGTCAATTGAAGTCAGAGTGGAGTTGAGTCAGAGTGTACTGTTGTCAAAGTGGATTGGTGTCAGAGTGGAGCACTGACAACAACAAACTGGATTAAATTTCAGTAAAACCAAAGGTTGACTTGTTGAATCTCTCAGGCTCAGCTGGAGTGCCAGACGCAGTTCAGTAAAAACCGGTGGAACTGCACTTCAGTCGACAATAACCCCTTCATAAAGCTGCTAGAGAGAGGTGAACAAATCTTATCGTTTTGCACTTTTTCCCATGTCTTTCAAAGCCATGTACAATGTACATCTCACATTCCCTCAATATCTCGCCATTATCTAACAGTGGCATTATGAATTGATTTATGGATAATGATGTCAAATAAACTTTTCTTCTCCCAAAAACCAGGTTTTCGGGAGTCAGCCTTCTCTTATGCTATCCTCTCCGCTGGTATCACTTACATGCTCACAAACGCCTGTGGCGAAGGGCAGTTCCCTGAGTGCTTCTGTAACGACAATGTGGCAGAAAGCTTCAACGTAGATGCATCCAACACATCAGATTCCTTCCATTTCACAAACAGTGAGTTACTGGGGATTGAGATTACCATCTTGTTTTTATTTGCATTTTATACTATTGGATTTTTCATTCAGAAATGAATCTTACTCTTAAAAAACTCTTTGAAATTTAAGTCACACTTAAAATTTATGTTCTTTTATTTTGTGTTCTTTATTTTACCCTTTCCCAATCGTTACAAAAAGGCAAGTTGAGGAGGGATAAAGCAAACCAGCGCAATTCTTGTTTAAAATGTATTTTAAATGTATGTACAAATGTATGCAAATTTATACAAATGTTTGCAAATGTATAAAAATGTTTACAAATGTTTACAAACGTTTACAAATGTATACAAATATAAAGAAATGTATAAAATTGTGTACAAATGTATATAAATGTTTACAAATGTTTACAAATGTATACAAATCTTTACGAATTCATACAAATTTATACAAACAATTTGTAATTTGCTTTATTCTACATACATCATTTCAATCACAAACACACACACAAATGTATACAAATGTATAAAAATGTATACAAATGTATACAAATGTATACAAATGTATACAAATGTATACAAATGTATACAATTGCATGTGTTCTCAGAAAGTTCGTGGCACATGACGGGGTGTGACGATAACGTGGAGGTTGCCTCCAGCATCGTGATGGACGCCGCCCCCACCACAAGACGCGGCAGGAGCAGTGACACGAGGGACCTAGTCGTGAAACACAACAACGATGTCGGGATCAAGGTAACCAGATTTCTTCCTGCCTTTATTGCCGAGTTGATATTATCTTGAAACTTGAATGCAATTATTATATCCCTGACGATTCCCCATCTTTTCGAAGATCATAATTCTTCAGGGAATATTTTGTCACACGTTATCTAACCCTCTTCACGTCTGACGTCTGACAAGGAATATTTGTTATTTACTTCATCACTCATCAGCCTCCCCCTTCCCCAGGCCCTGCAAGACACCGTCACACTCGATTGTCGGTGTCACGGAATGTCTGGAACGTGCGCCACTAAGACCTGCATGCGCAAGATGCCTCCCTTCTCTGTCGTCGGGGACTACCTCCAGTACAAATTCTACGGTGCGCGGCGTGTCATCCAGAAGAAGTCGGGCTACGGTCTCCTGGTGGCGTCAGGCGCGAGGAAGGAGCCGCGCGAGCCGCGCAGTGACGAGCTCCTCTACTACGAGAAGAGCCCTAACTTCTGCGCGGCGGAGCCCGCCATCAACTGGGCGGGCACCAAGGGGCGGCAGTGCGTGCTGACGAGCGACCCGCGACAGCGGGACAGCTGCGAGGTGCTGTGCTGTAAGCGCGGGTATTACACGCTGCAGGAGGAGACAGTGAGGGATTGCCACTGCACTGCTGAGGCCGGGGAGTATTGGAGGAACATGCAGTGTCAGAAGTGCACTGTGCAGGAATCCAAGCATTACTGCAGATAAGACAATGTCAGATAAACACAACGCATTTTGATTTCCGTCCTGTTTTGATAGAACTTGAGACAAGATGTCTTCATCTTGTTACAATGTCATTGTCATGATAGGGCTATAAAATGGACTTGGAGACACACAGGGTCTCAGAGATTGTCTTAATAGAGAGACTTAATGATACTGATAGAGACTCGCAATTCTCAATTTAGAATTAGAGTCTCAAATTCAATGTCTTGATTGGGACGCATGTCTTGACAATGTTAATGATAAGGTAAAGGACACTCATCGTCGTGATACTGATAGTCAGACAATGTCTAGATATCTTACTACTTATAATTCTTCCTCATATATAAATATATAAATAAATAAATAAATATATATCTGTCTGTCCGGTTTATGATTTCTGTCTGTCCGGTGGCTTATACCTTATAACATGAAATTAAGAAAGCAGTTTATTAAGAAACTGGGCAAAAAAGTTTCTTAATAAACTGCTTCTTAATTTCATGTTTCCTTAATTATATGTGGATTAATTTTATGTACCTTAATTTCGTGACTCTTAGTTTAATGTAATATTATTTCTTCATTAATATTAAAAAATTCGTATTTCGAAAGCCATAAAAGACTCAAAAGACACCTCAGTTGACTTAATCTTAGATCCTTTTTCCGGGTTGAGCACGTAATTTGATAATTTGACAAGCTTATAGGTAGTAGTCTTAGTCTTAGTAAAACGGCCACAGGTATAAAGCAGTTTCATTGAAATCTTATTATATTCAGAACTCGTCATTCATTAATCTCATGTATTTCAATTATTGCTTAATTGCTCATCCAAGGAAAAATTTTCAATAACAAATATTCTCATTCTATGGAGCTATAAAAGTTTCTTAATTTACCCCTATGTTCCATGGCCATATTTTCACTCATATATATCAGTAAGATTTATTTTCTGATATTTTTTACCCATATTTTTACGATTTTACTGATATAATTCGGTCGAAAAAATATGTGCGAGCCGGCATATATTAAATTTTTTACTCATATATATGGGTAGCGGGCACCTAGATCGCGTTCTAATTGATACGCTTAATTGAATTTTGGCATGTACCCAGGTATTCTGTGTGTTAATGAGGTAATTGTTTACATTCTACAACCGAGCTCGAGCTCGTTCACCATTGACCTTGATCGAGGCGGATCGAGGAAATAAAAAATCTTGATTTTTCAATTGGGAAATATGAAATTAAAAAATTTCAATGCATTAAATAAAAGCAATCAAATCATATTTATGTCATTGTATAGGCCATGTTAAAGACATAATCATTTAAGTTAATAGTTTGTGAACCACGGTTACGGAGAAACTGCTAATGAGGCCGCGATCAGGCTAATGAGGCCGTGTACTGACCATAATGGATATCGTACTCAATCAATTTAATCAACTAATCAAGTCATTTATCATTTATCATTGCAGATCCAAAAAAGTTTCTTAATTAATTTTCAGCCTTAAAAAAGTTTCTTAATTTGCTGCTTTCTTATTTTCCTGCGGATTGATTAGTTGCTTACTAAATTTGTTACAATAAGGTATATAGCCACAGATTTTTCTGACACCACTCAGTACCCAATCAAGCATGCCGATTGCCGATGATGGGAATGTTCATACCAGAGTACCAGTGACGTTTGACACCACCTGACATATAGACATCACATAGAGGAGTAGGCACACCCGATTAAAATATGACCTCATCACTGATAAGAACCACAGTACTGCATTATACTGTACGAATTGCTAAAGCCAAAAAATTGTGAACGATGGCCGGAGGCCATGGGTTCTGCTAGTATGAAGAATGCCTATAAGTCAATGAAAATGATTTGAAACAGTAGTTTAACTGACACCAGAATTTTTTTAGTTTAGAATCTTAAGAATATCGACTAAGTTGGCGTTCTTCCAGTTCCAGACTGCTGTCCAACGTTATACTTATAGTTACTTATACAAGTTTGTAATTTGCTGAAAATATGATTGTGTTTATAAAATGTTTTTATTTGTAATTTAATTTATTTGTTTCGGTTGAACAAATGTTATTGGTTTGGATTTGGATTGTGAATCTTTATATCCTTTAAAAATCGATTTACTATGTCACTCTAAGTCTATCGCTATAAGTATGGGCTCGTTCACACCCTCCCTCCCCCTTGTATTCAAAGGCCAACCCCCTCTTGTCCTTGAGGGGATTATTGCGTAATCATGGCTACCCTCCAAACCCTACCCCATTACCATACATGAGCTGTAGACAATTAAATAGAAAGTGTAAATACTTGAATATTTTTGATAAAAAATTTGAGATATTGATAATAGATTGATATTCAGAATATTTGTCTGACAACAGAATTTTGATTATGTTTCAACTTTAGCATTTAGGAAATTTTTGATAAAAATATCTAGGACATTTTTAGAAGTCTTGAAAACTGTTGCTTTTGAGTCGGTTTTCTGAAAATTTTGCCTAAAAATGAAATACTGAGAATTTGTGACTAAAATGTAAAATTTAAAATTTAAAACATTTTGTCGAAGATTGGATATTTTGATTACGTAATTAACTACCAAAACCCCTTCCAGCTCTTGTCACACGTTGTCCGCCGAAGGCGAAGGGGTCAGACAACGTCTGACAACCCAGCTAGCTTGTCTGACGTCGTCAGACCCTGCGAGTCGTTCCTAAGCCCGCATAGGTGTGCGTACGCGCGCCGCGCTACCCTACTGTTCTGAGGAAGCGCGCCGCGCAACGCAGACAGGGATATACGTGTTTAGCAAGCGTGAAGCGAGTCGGGGCGCGCGCGCGAGGCCGAGGGGGTCGGGCAACGCCTGACAAGTCAGACCCATTATTTTAAAGTTGTGGCGTGGCGCAACGTTCCACATTTGGACCACGCGTCACTTTGCGCTCTCGCCATCTTCCCCTAACCAGGGGTTTAGCGGCTTGCCGCGCCGCGCACTGCCGCACTCCGTGCGCGAAACCAGGGCGCTGGTTAGGGCAATCGCCATCTTCCTAAGCCCGCATAGGTGTGTGTACGCGCCGCGCGCTTCCCTGTACTGGGGAAGCGCGCCGCGGCCGCGCGAGCTACACAGGGATATACGTGTTTAGCAAGTATATCCCTGTGTGGCTCGCGCGGCGCGTACATGCACACCTATGCCATGTGCAGGCTTAGGTCCTTAGGAAGTACGCGCGCAACCGAACCCTTGCTAAACTAAAACACGTATTCCCCTAACCAGGGGTGTCGATACGACACCCCTATTTCTGGCTCCGGTTTTGTGCGTACGTGCGCGCGGCGCAAAACAATGCGCGGTGAGCTATTCAAACGAGATTTAGAGAAAATCCGCGTATTCATTGATTTTACATCAAAAGCCACGTCGATTTTGATTGTAATTCGGTAGATCAAATTGACAATTAACAGATTGAAAACTTCATTCTCAAAGGAATTAAATATTTCATAACCTCATTACTACAGCATTTGCTCAAAAGTTTTTCATATCACACCGATAAAAGCTTCATGGTTTTGAAATGCCGAGGGTTGTTGTAATGCCTCTTATGCCACACAAGAAGCACAGGCACGCTGTGTTCATTCACAGTACCTTAGTAAAATAACGAAGCAAAAGCCCTTATGGCAGTATTTCAAACTATCCAGAAACCGAGAGATATAACGTTTTCAAATACAAGAAAATAGCAGATGAGAACTTTTAACCAGTGATAAGAACACAGAATTGCATGTAATTCTATTGATGATCTCGGCCATAGCCCATCGAGCCAAATTAATCAATATCAATAATTAACAAAGATGTGCGTTGATGTTCAACAATAAATAGTGCACACGGCAGCCTACTAGCTCCCAGTGTTTTCGCATCATCTCTGATAGTCTGATGGCACACATGGTACCATAAATGGCAAGGAACAAATATCGAAAGTATGTTAACTGTTGTCATGAATTCATGACATACACACCACAGCCAAATCTGCGTTGAGTTACTTTTCGGCGTTGACGTGTTTTTAGCGCCGCCCAGGGTTTTACAAGATTTGATGCACAAGCTTGTGGCATTGGTAAGACATAAGCTGTCCGGCGCCTTCCATACAAGTCAATATTTTCTCATTTTCTCAGTAGGACTTTCGACTAAAAGTGAACCAAAGCGAGCGCGGAAAATATGCTTTTCAGCGCCATGACTTACAGTAGAAATATCTTATTCACTATTTCATATTTTATAGACTATCCATGCTTCTCATTCCCATGATTAGCAACTCCCTTCCTCCCCCTTACAATGGCAGATTACAGATGCAGCACTTCTGCATAAGGTCAAACGCAAGGAAATGCCGACGAAAATGGTTCAAAAATGACAAAAAGTCGATTTTGAGTATGTTCCCACCAACAGATTTTCCTAAAATTTTGCAGGGATGTTCATTTCATCACTATCTTTCAGAAACCATTAAGAAAATTGGGGGTCTATGTGCTAATTTTCGAGATATAAGGTCAAACGCAAGGAAATACCGACGAAAATGGTTCAAAAATGACAAAAAGTCGATTTTGATCATGTTCCCACCAACAGATTTGCCTGAAATTTTGCAGGGGTGTTCATTTCATCATTATCTTTTAGAAACCATAAAGAAAATTGGGGGTCTATGAGCTAATTTTCGAGATATAAGGTCAAACGCAAGGAAATACCGACGAAAATGGTTCAAAAATGACAAAAAGTCGATTTTGGTCATGTTTCCACCAACAGATTTTCCTAAAATTTTTCAGGGATGTTCATTTCATCATTATCTTTCAGAAACCATAAAGAAAATTGGGGGTCTATGTGCTAATTTTCGAGATATAAGGTCAAACGTAAGGAAATACCGACAAATATGGTTCAAAAATGACAAAAAGTCGATTTTGAGCATGTTCCCACCAACAGATTTGCCTGAAATTTTGCAGGGATGTTCATTTCATCATTATCTTTCAGAAACCATAAAGAAAATTGGGGGTCTATGTGCTAATTTTCGAGATATAAGGTCAAACGCAAGGAAATACCGACGAAAATGGTTCAAAAATGAAAAAAAGTCGATTTTGAGCATGTTCCCACCAACAGATTTGCCTGAAATTTTGCAAGGGTGTTCATTTCATCATTATCTTTTAGAAACCATAAAGAAAATTGAGGGTCTATGAGCAAACTTTCGAGATATAAGGTCAAACGCAAGGAAATACCGACGAAAAAGGTTCAAAAATGACAAAAAGTCGATTTGAGGATGTTCCCACCAACAGATTTTCCTTAAATTTTGCTGGAATGTTCATTTCATCATTGACTTCCAGAAACCATAAAGAAAATTGGGTCTATGTGCTAAGATATAAGGTTAAATGCAAGATACAAGCTATTTTTGTGGATATTTCCTTATGCTTGAACTTACTCTTTTCTTCTTTTAAGCCGAAAAATAGCACAAATGCTCAAATATCGTACTTCAACTGCATTAAGAGTTATAAAATTCAGTGTATATTGATTGGTAATAATTTATATTGTGAATATGTATGTTTGTCTGTAGCACCTTGTATATAACTATTTTCGAGGGTTGTCAAACTTTCGGTAATGAGGTTGTCTAGCTGTGTTTCCTTATTACCCTAAAGAATATTACATTATCCTGTTAGCTTGATAGTTTATCCTCAAGATATTGAGTGATACAGTGATATTGAGTGATAATCTTTCTCTAATTGGTTTAGTAATGTGTGTGACATGACCGTGATGGGAAACGTATGCTCGTGTGCCTAGCTTTAACTTTTATGGGATAAACTTCAGCCGTCTCATGGTAGCTTTTCGCCTGAGTTTCTCAGTATCCCTTGGGTGATATCGATCGAAGTATATTTCCTTGTGTTTGACCTTATATCTCGAAAATTAGCACATAGACCCCCAATTTTCTTTATGGTTTCTGAAAGTCATTGATGAAGTGAACATCCCTGCAAGATTTCAGGCAAATCTGTTGGTGGGAACATGCCCAAAATCGACTTTTTGCCATTTTTGAACCATATTCGTCGGTATTTCCTTGCGTTTGACCTTTTATCTCGAAGATTAGCACATAGACCCCAATTTTTTTATTATTTCTGAAAGACAATGATGAAATGAACATCCCTGCGAAATTTCATGCAAACCTGTTGGTGAGAACACCCTCACAATCAACTTTTTGCCATTTTTGAACCATTTTCGTCGGTATTTCCTTGCATTTGGCCTCATATCTCGAAAATTAGCACATAGACCCCCAATTTTCTTTATGGTTCCTGAAAGACAATGATGAAATGAACATCCCTGCAAAATTTCAGACAAATCTGTTGGTGGCAATATGCTCAAAATCGACTTTTTTTCATTTTTGAACCATTTTCGTCGGTATTTCCTTGCGTTTGACCTTATATCTCGAAAATTAGCACATAGTCCCCCAATTTTCTTTATGCTTTCTGAAAGACAATGATGAAATGAACATCCCTGCAAAATTTCAGGAAAATCTGTTGGTGGAAACACCCTCAAAATCGACTTTTTGTCATTTTTGAACCATTTTCGTCGGAATTTCCTTGCGTTTGACCTTATATCTCGAAAATTAGCACATAGACCCCCAATTTTCTTTATGGTTTCTGAAAGATAATGATGAAATGAACATCCCTGCAAAATTTTAGGGAAATCTGTTGGTGGGAACATGCTCAAAATCGACTTTTTGTCATTTTGAACCATTTTCGTCGGTATTTCCTTGCGTTTGACCTTATATCTCGAAAAATTAGCACATAGACCCCCAATTTTGTTTTATGGTTTGTGAAGATAATGATGAAATGAACATCCCTGCAAAATTTGAGGAAAATCTGTTGGTGGGAACATGCTCAAAATCGACTTTTTGTCATTTTTGAACCATTTTCGTCGGTATTTCCTTGCGTTTGACCTTATATCTCGAAAATTAGCACATAGACACCCAATTTTCTTTATGGTTTCTGAAAGATAATGATGAAATGAACATCCCTGCAAAATTTTAGGAAAATCTGTTGGTGGGAACACCCTCAAAATCGACTTTTTGTCATTTTTGAACCATTTTCGTCGGTATTTCCTTGCGTTTGACCTTATATCTCGAAAATTAGCACATGGACCCCCAATTTTTGTTTATGGTTTGTGAAAGATAATGATGAAATGAACATCCCTGCAAAATTTTAGGAAAATCTGTTGGTGGGAACATGCTCAAAATCGACTTTTTTGTCATTTTGAACCATTTTCGTCGGTATTTCCTTGCGTTTGACCTTATATCTCGAAAATTAGCACATAGACACCCAATTTTCTTTATGGTTTCTGAAGATAATGATGAAATGAACATCCCTGCAAAATTTTAGGAAAATCTGTTGGTGGGAACACCCTCAAAATCGACTTTTGTCATTTTTGAACCATTTTCGTCGGCTTGCGTTTGACCTTATATCTTTAGTTAATTTTCTTTATGGTTTCTGAAAGATAATGATGAAATGAACATCCCTGCAAAATTTTAGGGAAATCTGTTGGTGGGAACATGCTCAAAATCGACTTTTTGTCATTTTTGAACCATTTTCGTCGGTATTTCCTTGCGTTTGACCTTATATCTCGAAAATTAGCACATAGACCCCCAATTTTCTTTATGGTTTCTGAAAGATAAGGATGTAATGAACATCCTGCAAAATTTTAGGGAAATCTGTTGGTGGGAACATGCTCAAAATCGACCTTTTGTCTTTTTTGGTTTTCTGTGACCAGTGGGGCAAATTCCCGGGAGTCGAAAGATGCTCTGCTGCTTGTTACACACGGATCAGTGTTCTATGAATTATGTCAATTGACAGTCAAATCTTAAAATCTTGATTGCTAAACTATTCTGTGCTTTACTAATTTTCGAGATATAAAGTCAAACGCAAGGGAATACTGACGGAAATTGTTCAAAAATGACAAAAGTCGATTTTGGACATGTTCCCACCATTGAAATTTTCTGAAATTTTGCAGGGACGTTCATTTTATCATTTTCTTTCAGAAACCACCAAGAAAATTGAGGATCTATGTGCTTTTTTCGAGATATAAGGTCACACGCAAGGAAATGCCAACGAAAGTGGTTCAAAAATGACAAAAGTCGATTTTGGGCATGTTCCCACCATTGAAATTTTCTGAAATTTTGCAGGGATTCTTATTTGATCATTATCCTTCAGAAACTACCAAGAAAATGGGAGGTTTATGTGCTAATTTTTGAGATATAATGCCAAACGCAAGGAAATACCGACGAAAGTGGTTCAAAATGACAAAAAATCGATTCTTGGGCATGTTCGCACCGTTAAATTTTCTGAAAATTTGTAGGGATGTTCATCTTATCATTATCTTTCAAAGACCATCAAGAAAATTGAGGATCCATGTGCTTTTATCGAGAAATAAGGTCACACGCAAGGAAATACCAACGAAAATGGTTCAAAAATGACAAAAAGTCGATTTTGGGCATGTTCCCACCATTGAAATTTTCTGAAATTTGCAGGGATGCTTATTTGGGAGGTTTATGTGCTAATTTTCGAGATATAATGCCAAACGCAAGGAAATACCGACGAAAGTGGTTCAAAATGACAAAAAGTCGATTTTTGGGCATGTTCTCACCTTTGAAATTTTCTGAAAATTTGTAGGGATGTTCATCTTATCATTATCTTTCAGAAACCATAAAGAAAATTGAGGGTCTATGTTCTCATTTTCGAGATATAATGTCAAACGCAAAGAATTACTGACGAAAATGGCTCGAAAATGACCAAAAGTCGAATTTGGGCATGTACCCACCATTGAAATTTCTGAAATTTTGCAGGGATGCTTATTTGATCATTATCCTTCAGAAACCATCAAGAAAATGGAAGCTTTATGTGCTAATTTTTGAGATATAATGCCAAACGCAAGGAAATACCGACGAAAGTGGTGCAAAATGACAAAAAATCGATTCTTGGGCATGTTCGCACCGTTAAATTTTCTGAAAATTTGTAGGGATGTTTATCTTATCATTATCTTTCAGAAACCGTCAAGAAAATTGAGGATCCATGTGCTTTTTATCGAGAAATAAGGTCACACGCAAGGAAATACCAACGAAAATGGTTCAAAAATGACAAAAGTCGATTTTGGGCATGTTCCCACCATTGAAATTTTCTGAACTTTGCAGGGATGTTCATTTGGGAGGTTGATGTGCTAATTTTCGAGATATAATGCCAAACGCAAAGAAATACCGACGAAAGTGGTTCAAAATGACAAAAAGTCGATTTTTGGGCATGTTCTCACCTTTGAAATTTTCTGAAAATTTGTAGGGATGTTCATCTTATCATTATCTTTCAGAAACCATAAAGAAAATTGAGGGTCTATGTTCTGATTTTCGAGATATAATGTCAAACGCAAGGAATTACTGAAGAAAATGGCTCGAAAATGACCAAAAGTCGAATTTGGGCATGTACCCACCATTGAAATTTCTGAAATTTTGCAGGGATGTTCGTTATCTTTCAGTAACCATCATAATAACCATCAAGAAAAGTGAGGGTCTACGTGCTATTCTTCGATATATAGGGTCACACGCGAGGAAATACCAACGAAAATGGTTCAAAAATGACAAACGGTCGATTTTGGACATGTTCCCCCATTGAAATTTTTGAAATTTTGCAGGGATGCTTATTTGATCATTATCTTTCAGAAACCATCAAGAAAATGTGAGGTATATGTGCTAATTTTCGGGATATAAGGTCAAACGCAAGGAAATACTGACGAAAATGGCCCAAAAATGACCAAAAGTCGAATTTTGGCATGTTCCCACCATTGAAATTTTCGGAAATTATGCAGGGATGTTCATTTCATCATTATATTTCAGAAACCATAAAGAAAATTGAGGGTCTATGTTCTGATTTTCGAGATATAATGTCAAACGCAAGGAAATAATGACGAAAATGGCTCAAAAATGACCAAAAGTCGAATTTTGGCATGTTCCCACCATTGAAATTTCTGTAATTTTGCAGGGTTGTTCATTATCTTTCAGTAACCATCAGAAAATTGAGGGTCTACGTGCTTATTTTCGAGATATAATTTTGAGAACCATGGCATAGATAACATTTTCTAATTTCTAGTTATCATGAGTTATCCTCAATAGTCAGTCTGCGAGGAACTTTCTTATTTCATGATTTGTAAGAAGAATAAGTAATAAAATATAATAACGCAGATTTATGAGCACGATTTGGTTCACTTTTGGTCGAAATTCTTACTGACCGAAAGCAATTAAAGAGTCACAATCTGAATCTGCCGTCTGTGTCGTCTGTCAGACTCGAAAGGACTCTTCTGTCGACAACATCAACATAATCATCTGAAAGTAACTTTTATCAATATTATTCAAAAGCTGTACCTCAACAGAGCAGTTCAGTAAATAAATTATTATGATGATTTAATTAGAATTTTAATTTTACGGATTTCTCAAAATATCCATGAATGGCATACGCCTATTATACAGGGTGTCCCAAGACTCATGAACACATTTTAAATAGCCTCATTTTTATGAAACAGCAAATACACAGAATGATTTTGTGTTTTGAGATGTTAAATATTCCGATTTACGTTCCAAAAATAAAATTATATTATTACTTCTAAATTGTTTCAGTTAGGTTCATTTCTTGGGAGTTAGGAGCAGGCCTTACACATTTGAAAAAATGGCATTGCTGATTCTATCGAATCAAGATTGAGCTATTTCACTTTGCAAAATAAAATTTTGACTGCTTAAATTTGGACACGTGTCTTGGGTTACCTTGTAAAGTTATCATTTTCTCAATTTGTTTTCAATAAATAATTTCAGTCGATAGTCAATACAAGCAATACAAACATTCGAAATGTAGAATATTGTCACAATCGAAACTTGAAAATTCAACTCACGTGTCATGGTATCATTAATTCGGGAAGTGAGGTTTGGTGGGGTCAGATCGATGGATCACTTCTCTATTTCCCTTCTCTACCGAATCCAAGAAAAGAAAAGGATGCTCCACTTGTACTTCTCCACTTGCATCTTGCAATTTGCACGCGGAGTTCGGGGCTCGTCTGCAATTACAATTTTTTATCAAATTATATTTGAGGGGAGATATGATATGGGGATTGGGGAATAGACACAAACGTGTTGAACATTTATTTAAACAACCTTATTACATGAAAGTTAAGGTATAATGAATTAAGGTGATGAGTCGAATTTCACCTTAAGTGCCCGTAAATGTGACAACCTTGATTTTTGTTCACCTGAATTCGCCGTGATTTCAAGTGAATTGGCGGAAAAGTCAGCCAAAACAACTTTGAGCTTTATCACTTCATATCTGACATTATCTTTAGATGCTCAGTTCTTCTGAGAATTTAGTTTGAAAATTTTTATGATATCCCCGAGAGAGGAACCCACGGTCACATTCATTACGGGACAGTAGGCAGGACAGCTAAAATCAGACCCCAGGGATATGATATTTTGTATGAAACTTCAATTTGACTTTAATTAAGCGGGAAAACCGTTCTATCCTGATAAGTGATAAGTAACAAGGAAACCTCAGCCCTCATTTACCTGAGAAACACAAGTACCTGCTAAGAATCTTAAATCTTACAAATGAATCAAGCTGGTTTTTTGTTACAATTTCGAAATTTTGGTTAATTCAAATGTGATTCCATTAGTTTTGGGACGCCTTGTAGAATGTACACAGCCAATACAAGCATTTGTAATATCATTTGAATTCATGGAGGCGTTCAAAATGAAGATTTTGTCACACGAAACCTGAAAATTCAACTCACATTTGAAATGAAGGCATTCATGAAATCACGAATTCAGGGAGCGAGGTTTGGTGAGGTCCCAAGCACTTGCAAGGTAAGATCTGCATTCTGCAGGTCTAGGTATTTCTCTTCTCCAGCGTAACGAAAGAAAAGGTTGCCCAACTTGCACTCCTGAAGTTCAGAGCTCGTCTGCAATGACATAGAATAAAACTAGATAAGTAAATAAGGGGAGATAAAGTATGTAGTTTGGGGAATAGATATGTTCATTTAGCTATCTGTATCATTGATTGGTCAATTCAAATTCCAAGTTTCAACTTTATGACATGGTCAGTTGTATAAAAGTTTTGTTCAGTTTTTAAACAATTCTGTTTTGCCGATAAATAATTTTTGGGATTTAAGATTGCGTTGGGAACTCATATAAGGCCTTGCGGTTGATAATTTATAGGATGTTGGCAATCACCCACTGGAAGTGTGTGACTACTTTCTAGTGACTCAATAGAAGTGACTACTTACTAGTCACTCAATAGAAGTTACTACTTTCTTGTGACTCAATAGAGGTGACAAGATTCTAGTTACGGCACAATCCAGCGACAAAAGAGGCTTTTAGAGTTGAAATTTGTATCTTGCAAATTAATCTAGCAAGATAGAACTGAAAAATTAGAATTAAATCCAATTATTTTCAACTCTAAAAATCTGTGAAAAATAAAAAAGCAGCAGGTACAAGAAGAGTTTGGTACACCTCCTTTTTCTAATTGCAGAGTGAAATTGGTTTAACATAATTTTGCTTAAAAAGACGTGTCAGGAACTATACCAGTGTCCCCTTTATGAAACATAAAATAAATTACGTACCATTTACAAAACGTCCACAGAGGAGAATTGACAGAAGAGAAGCGAGGATGAATTCCATCAAGGATTCCAGATCAAGGAGTATTGCAATTAGTCAAGTCACCTGAAAATGGCCGATAGTGTGAATGCATCATTTTTATCAAAACCTCATGATCACGTACCAGTTGGAAATAATTATAATATGATAATTTAACGTCTTAAATTATAGTGGCACATCAACTTAAATTAAATTGCACAGCTGTGCCACGAAAACATTGGAATAGATTAATATCAAAGTAGAACACTCGCGGTATAACAAGATATAGGAAGTAATATCATCAGTCCATAGCTCTGATATATCCTGCGTGAAATCCTGGATGAAAAGTATCTTCTTTCTTTGAAATGAGTCGTCTGCAATGTATGGGCCCAATGCACCCATGTCTACATGAAGAATTTAATTAGGGGAACAAGTAGAAAAATTTTTCCTTAACTTCATCGGAATTTTTCCCTTTTTGGTCTCAACTGATAATGTCCATTTAAATGGACATATCACTTGACACCAATTGATATGTCTATTATGCAGTATGCACACTTACAAACACCCTAACCCAGAACCCAAACTCAAACCCTGACCCTAAGTTTTTCATAACTTCCTCGACTTGGAATTTTCTATTGGTTGGGGTTTATCCTGTCAGAGTGTCAGGATATGTGTCAGGATATGTGTAATAAATAGTGTGCAAAAAGCTTGTAACTTTGTAAGTTCGTCAGGACATGTGTGTGTGTGAGTGTGTATTTTGTCAGCGCCTCAGTGTAAGTGTTTAAAAAATGTGTAAAGTGAATGGTGTTATTTTGTGTTTATTTAAATCTTTAAAATTGCAACAAAACACTATATGAAAATTCCAGCTAAAACTATTTGATTTTAAATGGCAAAAAAGTAACAATTTACAATCAACTTTAAGGCTAGATTGAAAATAAAATTCCATATAGCTGAAAATTTCCTCAATATCTAGCCTCAGATAGACGAAAACTTAACTATATTCAGTGAAAAAGACTATTTTAAAAACTTACGGGAGTTCGGGGTGCACTCGGGGTTCATATTGAACGAAACTAAGACATTGGTGAACTGCTATTTACTGGACATAACCAAGTTCATTGACTGTATTACTAATAAGTATGGCTCTGATTTTTGTTAAGCATTCCTTCACTGCCATAGGTGGAACATAATAACAACATGTCTTTGACTGACATAAGTCACCGCCTTAACTATGAGTCTAAGCTGGAAAAGGCAAAGAATATCACCGATATTTGGAGCAAGCAGACCTAACATTGTCGGGAAAGTAAATATTATTAAGACATTAATTCTTTCCCAATTTACGTATATAGCTATACCGCTGCTGAAACCTAGCAATCTGGTTATTCAGCGTCTCAACACTCTTGTTTTCCACTTCCTCTGGGGCTGTAAGAGAGACAAAATTAAACGGGATATAGTTACGAGTCCATTGGAAGAAGTTAAGATATTTCTATCCTACAGATTTCATAATTGTTCTCAAATTAAAAAAAAACCGTAAGATCTTCGATGCCAACTATCATCACTCTTGGAAAGATATTCTTCATAGCTTAAATACCCTACTAATACTCTTATCTCCATAGAAAAGGGTGGCACAGAAGGATGTGATTACCTTCAAGACTGAAACTAGACTGCTACATGGAATGGAAGAATAGGGCAGCAACGAGGTATGCTGGTTTTGTTGATAGGTGTGTGTGGGGCAGTACAGACATAACAGGGTTATGGGGTAGGAAACTCTGGGAGGACAGCCTCATTAGCAAAGGTATTTTATATATTTCGCATTTCCTCTCCAGTGATTCTAATTCCTTACTGTCCCATAACAATTCTGAGAAAAGATGGGACATTGATTTCGCGGAAATGTCGGAAACTGAATTTTCCATGATTCGTATTGCAATCAAACACTATTGTGAGGGGCATAGGCGTCGGTAACCAATATTGCTTGATCGATGAACGGGTCAATATTTCCACTATATTAGCAGAAAACTCAGGTTCACCAATCAAAGCAAGGGAGCTGAGAAGATTAATGATGTCTTACATTGACCCTGAGACCCTGGCGCCCCTCCAGGAATGGTGTAGAGATCTCAATACGAGTTCTACAAACTGGGTGTCAGTTTTTAATAATCTGTATACATTAACCAACAATTACAAGCTCATCCAGTTTCAGTACAAACTTCTGTTGAGAATCTCAACTTGTAGGTATAGTAGATTTAAAATGAATATTGTTACTGATAGCTCAAACTGTCTGAAGTGTAATCTCGCTATTGAAACTCTTCCGCACATTTTTATCCACTGTCCTCACACCATTTCTTTCTGTCCTCACACCATTTCTTTCTTAAAGCAGCTTAAGACTTTCATTTTGCGGAAGTTTGACAATAACCTACTGTAGTGCATTTTATTTTATTGAATGACAGCACCGATATTGTAAATTACCTAAATCTAGCTGCGAAATGGTATATCAGCAAACAGTTCCAAGGTTTTGTGAGGCTTGTACAGTTGGCTCTAACTGGAGAAAAGCAGAACATTAAAAGTGCACTGCGTGGCACAATGTTCTAGCACTCTGGAACCTAGTCGCTGCTCTTTTCTCTTATCTAACCCTTACTTCCCACATCCAATTCTGGGTGGCTTCTCTCTATTTCAGTTCTTTTCATGAATTAGAATACCTCTTATCTCCCATGGGTTTCACCACTTTTGGTAGAGGCTCAAGCACTCACCACGCAATCCCTAGTGTTTGGGAAATTACGCCTAATAAATTTCCTTGTGTTTATTTTTAATTCTACCATTTCATTCATTTTTTTTCAATATATTTTCCGTTTATGTACATTATTATTTACAATCCTGACTAGCAATAACCTTTACATCTTACCCTTTCCTCAGATGTCTTTAATCACCTTTAATTCCATGAGAGTATCCCCACGCAGGTGACCGGTCATCCACTTCTGTAAAGACAGTACCAGTAATGACCCCTGACCTGACTCGTTATTACAAACAGGTTGGCCTAATGAGCCCGGGCCATGAGTCATTGCTGGTAGCGTGGAATACTTTCTGTCCTATTAAAAATCACCAGATCTGGGATGGGGGCTTCTGGCCACATCCACGGCTGCTCATAGAAACAGAACCTCTGTTTGGTAAGAGCTTATCGGCGGGGTCCTGTTTTCTCGCGGGCAGAGTGGGCTTCTAAGTTCTGATAGTGATTTTGGGACACTGAGGTTTAAAAAAAAAAAAAAAAATGTGTAAGTGTGTAAAGAAACGTGTGTAAAAGTGTAAAAGTGTAAAAGTGTAAAAGTGTAAAAGTGTAAAATTAAGAACACACAACACTATATGAAAATTCCAGCTAAAACTAGATTGATGACATAAATAACAAAAACAGTAACAATTTACAATCAACTAAGCAACTAGATTGAAAATGAAATTTTCATATAGCGGAAAATAAAGTGGACAATATCTAGCCTCAGATAGACGAAAACTAGACTATATTCTCTGAAAAAAGTTGCTTTTTAAACTTACAATAAACTAGATTGAAATTCCCATCAGATGGCTGTTCATATTGTGAATGAAAATTAGGCAATTGGTGCCTCAAATAATCACATCAAGTGGTACAAAATTTTGGTTCAGTTTTCAGTGAAAACTTACAATTATAAACTAAATTGAAAATAAATAGATACCTGTTCATAGAGTGGAAGAATAAAGAGGACAATATTTTGCTATTTTTCCCAAATAAAAACAAAGACTAGAGATGAAATCTTCTGTGAAACTTGTCAGTGAAATCTTACAAAAATCCTAGATTGAAATTGATATAAATACCTGTTCATACCAGTTACTCAGTTAAGTTTTTTTTGCCTGACAAAAGGGTTGCCAGAGCAAAGTTTTGCCTGATATCAATCTGCACCAAAATCTAGGTGAAATTTTCAATGAAAACTAATACTGTGCTATAAGAAAAAATGTAAATAGCATAGATAGATGTTCATATTGTGGAGTAAAAAGTGGTCAATTTGTCTTCCCTAATAGACATAAGTGGACAACAAAAACTTGATGAAATATTCCAAAATTATTAGATTGAAAATGACATGAATACATTTTCATAATGGGCATGAAATTTGGGCATTGTTTTGCCTAAAATAGACACATCAATTGGTACTGAAATTGTGCTGAAACTGTCAGTGAAAACTTACAAAAAAAGATTAAAATCATGAATGCATGATCTCATATTAAGGGGGGGGGGTCATAAGTGGAAACTATTTTGCTTCAAATAAGCAAATAGACAACAAAAATAGGATTAAATTTTGAATTTGAATTTGAATAAAAAGTTTACAGTACAATGACAATGCATATATTTTCTCTATTTTATATGATCAGTGAAAAAATATACAATAAACAAAATTGAAAATCAAGTAAACACATGTCCATTTGGTGGGTAAATCATAATAGAGACCAATATTTTGAATTAAATTGAATTGACAGAAAAAACTGGAAGAAATTGTCTGTAAAACTTGTCAAGGGATACTTACAATAAACTTAAGTACCTATAATTGACCTAAAATAACTGTTCAAATCAGGCATGAAAATTCTGCCTCAAAAGTACATATCAAGTGGCACCAACAACTTTCAGTAAAAACTTACAATATACTATTGTATACTAATAATATACTAGATTGAAAAGAGCATAAATACATGTTCATATTGGGGAGTATAAAGTGGGTAATATTTTGCTACTTTGCCTCTAAGAACTAGATGAAATTATCTGTAAAACTTGTTAGTGAAAACTTAAAATGGACTAGATTGAACTTGACAGAAAATATCAGGTCATATTGCTTAATTGGGCATGAAAATTAGGCAATGTTTGCTTCAATCAGACATGCATCATAAGCAGCACCAAAGTCTTTTTAAAATTTTCAGTGAAAACTTACCATAAAATAGATTAAAAATACCTGTTTATATTAGACATCAGAATTGGGCAATTGCCATGAATATTATTATTTTTATTAAGTGGCACCAAAACTAAAAATTGTTAGAGAAAACTTACTATGAATTAAATTGAAATATAATGTTTAGTATAAAGCAGACAATATTTAGATAGTTTGAACATTAATAAAGACAACAAAATCTAGATTAAATTGTAGTAAAATACTTGGCATTGAATACTTACAGAGTTACAGTAAACTAGATAGAAATTGACATGAAAATTAGGTCAAAGTGTCACAAGGGTTGTGAATTTTGTCCAATGGATCCATTCATGGATCTATCATGTCCAATGTACATGTCCAATGGATGTCCATTGGACATCCATTGAACATGATGTCCATCAGTAAAATTTTCCAATGGTGTTCAATGGATCCAATGGATCCATTTTTGATGTTCAATGGACATGTTTAATGGATCCAATGGATATTTAATGGATCAATCTGAGTGGATCCATGGTGGACACAATCACCAAACATGGTTTAGTAGATGTAAAGACTAATGATGAACTTAAATTCCTGAATGAACTTGAAGCTTATGAGACTAACACACCATCTAGTGGTTGGGGAGCGTTGATGCCTGTCAAATGCATTCAACCCCACAACACGGTCGCAAGTCCGTGTGCCACAGTGTTAGCTTTCATTACACCATATCATTTTGTGTCTCATTATCATTTGTTTGGATCTGCATAGACCTCTGATAAAGGTTGGATCCTGTCAAAGACTAAGGAAAGAGCTGTTGGAAAGTTTTGTGGCTTGACTGTACAAAGATGACTGTATTTGTATCCCAAAGATAAGAGTCTGGTATTATTTTGTTCAATGGACCAATTGTGTCCATTGGATTCAATGGATCCATTGTGTCCATTGAACACCATTGAACATGCCCATTGGATCCATTGGATGCATTGCACATTGTGTCCAATGGATCCATTGTGTCCAATGGACGAAATTAATCCATTGGATCCAATGGAAACAGTGTGCAATGGACATGTCAAATGGTGTTCTATGGGCACATTGGATTCAATGGACACAATGGATCCATTGAACAAAAATACCAGACTGATGTCCATCTACCAAACCATGTTTGGTGATTGTGTCCATTGGATCCACTCAAATGGATCCATTGAACATCCATTGGATCCATTGTACATGTCCATTGAACATCAAAAATGGATCCAATGGATCCATTGAACACCATTGGACAATTTTTCCGATGGACATCATGTTCAATAGATGTCCATTGGATGTCCAATGGAAGTCCATTGGACATGATGAATCCACTGGATCCATTGGACAAAATTCACAACTTATGTGACACTTTTACCGAAAATTAGTCAATTGGTGCCTCAAATAGACACATCAAGTGGCACCAAAATCTAGGTGAAATTTTCATTATATTGTAATAACCAGCCCTAAATGCATGTCCACATTGTAAAGTATAGAATGAAAATAATTCTGCCTTAAATAGACGAAGAAACAAGATGAAATTCGCAGTAAAACTTGCCAGTACAAACAATAGATAAATGGAAATCATTTCGCCTCAAATATAGAAAATGAAACAAGATGAAATTTTCAGTAAAATGTGTCAGTAAAACATTAGATAAACATGGAATACATGCTCACATTGAGAAGAAGAAAGTGGGCTATGTTTACTGTGACTGGGAGTAGAAGTGGGAAACATGTTGTACCACAAAGCTGCATGAGTTGACACCATGAGTTGACAGATGTGACTTACATAGAAACTAGAAATTCGAGATCAAAAAATGTACAAAATCTGGTCTTAAATGAGACACCCTATCTAAAATGACACCCAGATGTAGCCAAATTTACACCAGGGATCGGAATCCTGTATGGGATACAGAGCAGCCCAAAAACTATATATTATGCTGTTAGAGAATGTAAAGAATACCAGATTACCAGAATACCAGATTACCAGATTGAAATAAGAAAAATGAATTCTTATCATGGAGAATAAGGCTTCTGGATGTGAAGAATCGTATTGCATTTGCATTTGGCATTGCAGAGTAACATGGGCTTGCAAATAGTTATGAAGACAGAGTCAAAAAAGAACATTTTGAAAGAACATCAAATGGTTAATTTTAGCATCAGCCGATTGATTGTTGAAAGTTCTGAGAATCAATCAAGCTGCAACATCAAACATTACACAGATTGTAGAAGAAAAGAATGCTGCTAAAAAATAGAAGTTCCTATGTAACATTCATGGAAGTTGCATCCAGTGGGGATAAGTCATAAGTGATTCTGAAGATTTTTCCACAAACACTACTAAAGACGTACGGCGCGGCGTCATTTCTTTAACGTCAGTTCCGACGGTTCAAATCCGACCGTCAAAACGACAACCCGGAGCGAGAAATAGGGCCCTGGTTTAGCGCTTGCCGCGCCGCGCACTCCGTGCGCGTAACCAGGGCCCTGGTTAGGGCAAAACACGTATATCCCTGTGTGGCTCGCGCTGCGCGCTTCCCCATTCCCCATGGGGAAGCGCGCGGCGCGTACACACACCTATGCGGGCTTAGGAAGCGCAACCCACACAGGGATATACGTGTTTAGCAACCATCCAGTCAAAAGAAATAAATTTATTTCTTTTAACGGGCAGCGTCCGTTGATAGCTGATTAAGTTCCCCTAACCAGGGGTGTCGCGAAACGCTTGCCGCGCCGTGCACTCCGTGCGCGTAACCAGGGTCCTGGTTAGGGCAACTGATTAAGATCACCATATTCATGTGTGATTGTGTACGTGTGGTGCCAGCCTCACTTTTCTCCAAGGGTTGAAGTACATGTAACAGCATTTGGATTGATTGATATGGAGTTTATTAAGAATCATATACTAATGTACTGACTTAAGTAGTAAGTTTTGCCATCTGCAAATGCAAAAAGTACGAACTCACCCAGAGCAGTTAGATATATCATTTATGTAAATTAAAAAAGGCAAGGGGCCAAGGACACAAGGACAGAGCCCTGTGGTACTAGCCATATTGTATTTTTAGGTTTGAGGATTGGTGGCTCAGCACAGATCAGTATATTGACTTCTACATGACAGTCGACTGTCATGTAGAAGTCAGGAATTTAATCTTGCTAATCACAATAGATCTTTTACCGATCTTGCTGCGTTATTTTTCAGATCTTTCCACTGCAGACTTTCACGGATCTTTCCGTGCACTATTTCCGTACTCTTTCAGATCTTTTTCCGATCTTTTACCTATCAAAACATGGACAAACTAAAATCTGCGTACGGGCCCAAATAAGACAGGGTGAGTCATTCTCCATATTGATAATCCAATCCAGATCAGAGTCCCTCCCCATCTCCCTGTTGATGCCACAGAACCCACCATCCAGATCAGAATCCCTGCCCATCTACCTCCCAAGCTAACATAACCTAAATTCCAGATCAGAGTCCCTTCCCATCTGCCTCACAAGCCGACAGA
Source organism: Beroe forskalii (assembly GCA_011033025.1). Lineage (NCBI taxonomy): Eukaryota > Metazoa > Ctenophora > Nuda > Beroida > Beroidae > Beroe > Beroe forskalii. Next base: position 875,151 of record WFMF01000017.1, on the reverse strand, counting down.
ACCTAAGTTCCAGATCAGAGTAGCCACTTCACTACAGATGATGTTTGAAGCTCCTGATGAATCCTGACCTTCACTTGAACTACCTCCCCCACGGGCCTTACCCCTCTTCACCTTCCAGACCCTCAACACTTGGCTCCTCTCAACTTTGACAATTCCACCAGTACCAGACCAGAAGTACCTTCACAATCTCAACATCTCAAGACTTCGTTATGCATCCATATTCATTCTTCATGTGGAATCTTCCTGCATCAGAGTCAGAGATTCCATCAAGCCTGGGAGGGAGGCCCTTTATGTTGCAACAGACACTTCACAGACAGCTGCTGCCACCTTCACCTCCATCAAAAAGATTGATTCCTGGATAATGGAGCTGCGGATGTACCCCAAGAGCTGCAGATGTACACCAAGACCTGCTCTGGCCTCAGCTCTTGGAAAAGAAAGGCCTCCAGACTTCTGATCAAGCACAGAGCAGCAAACCTTACATACAGAGATGCACTGTAGAGGTTCAGAAGAGTTCCATGAATGGAGAACACCCCCCCCCCTCTATGGGCAGCACTAAAGGAACTGTACATTCTGAAACATATTGAGTAGATTTTGTTTTCGAGTGAAACATTGATAATTTTGAGTGAGATAATCTTACTTATAATTTCGCAGATTCTGTTTTTTTTACGTCATGCCCCATGGCAACGCGCGCGCAATGGGGGAAATTGCACGTGCAGATTAACTGCGTGCGCGTTCATTTCTGTTTAATGCTGCTTTGATTTCAAAGCTTCATAACTTTTGATGTGGTCGGAATTTTTTGATGCGGTAAAAAGTATTTAGTTGATTTGAAATTTGCGAACGAGGTGCTGCGTTGCAGCGCCGAGTGAGCTGTGTATTTGCAGGCCCAACGGGCCTGCTAGTATTCTATAATACATCATAGATTTATACTATTTCAATCATAATTATGAAATTTTTACAATTTTTCTGGAAACGGTCAATTTTTGGTTGGATAAAAGTCAAAATCCTTGAAAATTAAGATATTTTGATTACGTTATCTATAATTAGTTTTCTGACTACTTTCTTTTATGAAATTTTGGTTAAAAAACAAAATAATGATAGTACCTAATAATATTCATAGCCTTTGATTGCCAGATTTTGGTGTTACTCTATCTGTATGAAATGTAATTTCAAGGATTCAAGGTTTTGAATTGCAGACTTCCACTTTTCTAAACCTCTACATATAGAAAATTACATATGTTTCAAATTCTATTATTGTGATTTTGGTTTTTATTCATTCAGTGGCTTTGAGCCAGCATACACAATGTGAATGACAGTGAATCACAAAATGATATTTTTAGGTATAAATGTTGAGACAGCACCCTGAAAACAGCCAATATTCACTTTCAGTTCCTAAAACTACTATTGGAAGCAGAGACTGTGACTTTGTTATACAGGTATGTATCTTACTTATAAAGTCACATTTTCTGTAAGTCACACCCCTTGGCAATGCGCATACTGTACAGGAGGGAGAAATGCACGTGCAGATTAATTGCGCATGCAATCATTACTTTTAAACGCTGTTTAAATTTTGGACCTTCATAACTTTCGATCTGATTGGAATTTTTTGATGCGATCAAAAGTATTTAGTTGATTTGAATTGTGGGGTTTGAAATGTGTGAATAAGGTGCTGCATAGCAGTGCCGAGTGAGCTGTGTATATGCAGGCCCAACGGGCCTGCTAGTATAGTAGTATATCTATAATCTCTAAACTCATACCTACATTAGGTACATGTGTCATCCTTGGTCTATACTTTTGTATTAATTTTTGAATCTCTTTTCCCACCTTTGGGATTTAATTGTGCTAACCTATTTAAGCATTAATGCTAGCATATATCCATAAGGAACAGATAAAAGCTTGAAGATTTCAGCTTTGAATGATTTTCTGGTTGGTACATGCACATGGTTTTGATTATTTAGCTCTCAGTACTGTCAGATCCTTAGAAATATGCATATTGGGATGTTCACATAGGTTTATGTCTTATTAGTTCTTCGAGAATCTAACAATTACTAAATACAGTAGGTAATAGGTATATCTTTGATCACTCCATATAGGCATGTAGGTGGTTACAAAAAAGAGAAGCTGATATTTCAAAAACTTTAGTTATTTCTGAGTAGACTCAATTAGAAGCAGTTTTCAAATTACTCGAACTTTATTAAAGTTGCAATGTTCAACATCATAATCTCAAATTTGATTGTGTAAAGTAGTGTTGTAACTTTTTAAAGTTTAAAACTTTACAACACTACATTATACAATCAAATCAGGGGCGTAGCCAGGGGGAAGGCGACTCAGGCGGCTGCCTCCCCCTTTTTGGACAGACAATATGAAAATTTTGTTAATTTTGATAAAATGATAGCTTTGAGGCAGGCAAAATAAATCATAAAACAGTTTTTGAATGTATCTCGCCACCTCCTTTTCAAAAATATGGCTACGCCCCTGAATCAAATTTGAGACTATGAATATGATGTTGAACATCACAACATTGATAAAGTTCAAGTAATTTGAAAACTGCTTCTTATTGAGTCTACTCAGAAAGAACTAAAACTCTTGAAATATCAGTTATCGTGAGACTCAGAAACAGCACACCACAAACTACAACAAAAGAGAAGCCTTAGGATAACATAATTAGCTCCATTACTTCCATTTCAGGGGCCAGAGGTAGCACCGCAGCATCTAATCATTGAAAAGAGAAGTGGGGCTGAGTACATTCTCCATGACTTAGGAACATCAGATGGCACATTTGTTAACCAATGTAGGGTTACTGGTGCTTCTGTGAAACTAAACTGTGGAGACGTTATTGGCCTGGGCCCAAGTAAGTTAATGGCTTTCAGTAAATCGTTTGAAATGGGTCAATTATCCAATGGTGTTTTGGGGAGGGAAGGGTTTTTGCAACTGATTATGTAATCAAAATGTCATCTTTTGCTAATAGTTTTTTCATTTAAAATACCCTTTTCATTCAGACAGTCCATCATTCACTTTCCTAACTCCTGGCTTGATTCCTCCAACTATTGTGGCTACTGATCTCAGACCCAACTCTGCTCCTATTGGCAAGGTAGTTCTAAATTTCATTCAATAGCTGTGAACATTGCAGGTCATTGAAATCAATGTTCGTCATATTTATAAACTATCAAATTTCTCTATTAATGTTTGAGGTTTCTGTAATTCTATATTGATTCTACTATCTACATCATCTAATGCAAAGATTATGTCAAGCATTTATTAGTTAACCTCATCCGTGAATGGATTTGTGCCAATGCAATCTAGAATAAGATTTGAAACATACTGCACTTGAGCACATGCTAAAATCTCATTTGATAGTTTCCCATGGCAACACCTGTGATGCAATGAGATTCAATAATGAATTGCAATGAATAGTGATGCCTAATTCCCATCATTGATGGCAAGATTTACAGTATCAGGTACCTTACCACAAAACGATATATCATTTCCACTGTAAACTGCGAACTTTTACTGTGCCACATTTTCAGGTGGAAAGCAAAGAAGTCCTCCCACCTCGACACCACTCAGCCCTTCTTCTTGGGTAACGTTCTCATGTTAATTTCTTATGAGCGACATTTTATCTTTTTTGATAATTATATGAACTATTTTTATTTCGGGTTCCAGTACCCCACTGACTACTGAAATTAGCCACCGAGAAGTTCAACCCCTGAAAAAATACTAAGATCTCAACATAGCAATGTGTCGGTTGGTATATTACACCTGAAAATTACTACTTCACCATGACTCCTGCTCTGCTACTTAGGAGGGCGACCATGAAGAGGAACGTGTTGAACGGGATTCCTCACCCCAATAGTCACGTGACAGATCATGAGAATGCTGCAGAGAAACAGGACCTGCTGGACTACCTCCAGAAGACTGTTCTGGCACAGGACAAGAAGCTGTCTTCCCTGGAGGAGAGCGTGCAGAACTTCAAGTCTATCGAGCAATTGGGGAGCTGTCAAGCTCAAACTATCTCCCACCTTGGTAATTCAACCATTTTCATTTGCTTTGTAATCTTAATATTATGTACACATCAATGAGTTAATATTAATATGACTCCGTGGAATCATACCGCGGAATCATACTTGGAACTCGGTGGAGTGGTCGGGCTTCTTCGATACTGCTAAATTGCAAACGTAATTTCATGTGCGGAAAGAATAGTATTCATCTATTGTAATTCAAACATCACAACCAGTATGTCTCTCTTCAGAACGAGAAATTAAAAACTTTGAGATCGGGAGAAAACACAGCCCAATTTCAAACAGAGAAGCAGAAATCTGAGACCCAAACTGCTAACACTGTCGTTGCTAGCTTACAGGTACTAGAGTACTGGAAAGGGGTAAACAATTTTAAAATCTTTAAGTTAGCCGTATTCTCCTTTGAAATTCTTAAATTTTGAGAGAAAATCAGACGGCACACATTTCACTCTTATAAACCTACATACATAGGTACATAACGTAGACTTTTGCAGACTGAATTAATAGAGAAAACGAGAAAAGAAGAGGATCTGACGAAAGAGGTGGAGAATCTGAAACGAGAAAAGTCCGCTTCCTCCGGCACCGGTTTGTGACAGAAGGCTGCTCTTGATTTCCTTGTTTAGAAACTAATTACTCCGAAATGGCCGTCGTCAACTCAAGCGTTTGTGCAGAAGGTGTTTGTTCATGCTGTTAAATATGTCTTGTCTCTGATAGATAATCGGGGTCTTCCTCCCCCTAGTCCCTAGTACAAGGGGGACGCCCCCCTCGCCCCAGAATAAGGTTTATTACATTCCACTCCCCTAATGTTTTCTAAATCATCTTAGTTCGTATCTCACCAATGTATTCTAAATCATCTTACCTAGTTTGTATCTCACCAATGTTTTCTAAATCATCTTAGTTCGTTTCTCACCAGTGGTCACGCTAAGAAGACAGTTAGCTGAGAAGGAGTCCGAGTTACGGCAGGTTAAGGGAGAGTTTAACTCCTTCAAAGTGAAGCCTGACGAGTTGAAGGAGCAGAATATCATATTCGCTAAGGAGAACAAGAACCTCAGGAAGGTGTGTAGTTTAATGTGAAGTGTTCAAGACTTCAAGTGAAGTGCCCGCCAAGTCATCTGCCAAAGTCATCTCATTTTCATGGTTTGAATAAAATTTATAAATGAGTGTCATTTGTCAATTTTTCATAATCAGATGAAAAGTGAAAACGCTGTAGAGCTCCTTTTGATCGAACTACAATGCTGTAACTCATTCTTCAATAAGCAAAAGCTCGTAATGTTTCAAACAATTTTAAATTTTTCTTCTGTTTCGCTCTATCCAATCTTATCACCACAAAAATAAACAGCATTAATTTCACACGCTTGTTATTATTGTAGCAATAAAACTGTATGAGTGATTTGAAGACTTCCAATAGTAACGTACACCGATGTAATAAAGTTTTAATATTGTGATACACACATTTCAAAGATTTGTTTTGTTTTTCTTGACAAATCAGTCCAAACGAAGACGTCATGTATCCTCCATTCGACATGATGTTATAAAGCTTTGCGTACGATTACAAGTGTGTCAAGCTTGCTGTGCTTGTCACTTTTTATTATTTTTCTGTCCAACAGATGCACAACAATAATGCGAAACACGTGCAGGTGTGGAGGTATTCAAATGGCTATTGAGCGACCTCTGCACGTCGCTTTATTGTCCGACACAAAACATGTCAAGTCATTATTATCACAAATACCTGATCATATTATACTGTAACTCATCTACCTTTGTAGTAATGTATAGATTTTAAATATATCCATTAATTTGAAAATAATCAGCTTTATTAGAAATCACATGCATCATGAACTCACTAAATATTCGTTAAGTGTGCAACTTTTAATTCAGTGTTATTGATATATTGCTGCAGCCGCTGAACCATAGCGCCAATTGGTAAGCAATATAATCATAGCAAACATTGCACATTATGATACGCATTATCAACCATGAGCAATAGATAACCACTGTATTCTAAATGTGGCAGGTATTGCAGCGGACAGCAAAAAGTGTTTTGATTTTATTCCTCCACACTTTCCCAGTTCACACTGTGTGATTTTGATAAAGATAGCAGATGTGGATTGCAAATAAGAAAGAAGTTTATAAAGATAGTCGCCATTGCGCTATACGGCACATGTTATATTGTGTTTCATGCCGTCCGGTTCTTTAATAAAGCTCAAAGGAAGCGAAAAGAATCCGATACATTGTATCAACTTGATGCTTTTATCTTCCAATCGTAGAATAAAACTTACAACTTAAAAACTTGGAGTTCGTAAATCGTACCTATATGATACACAGTCTGAGTAGAAACTTAAAAACGGCAAATGCAATCGGTGATAATCATTACTCATGTGAGTAAAAACAAATGCTTGTGATTATACAATACGGAGTATAATTCTGGCACTGTTGCACTAATATCAACGGCAGTTCTTGGTATGCCACCACATCTTGTCTGTCACCGTCGTAGGCTGTATGTACTTAAGTTATCCCGACCCAATCCCTCTTTCCGAACTCCTCACATCTCTCTCTCTCCACAGCAAACCAGGGACAGCAAGAAGCAGATGCAGGAGCAAGCTGACAAGGTGACTCAGTTCGAGAAGGACTTGGCAGAGACCCAAACCAAGCTGGCACACGAGACCAGGATGCACGTTACGGCCCGTGACATGGTAGCCAGGCTGCAGAGCGAGCTGGCAGACAAGGCTAACCTGGAGAGACTCCTCAAGATAGAGGCCAAGGAGGGCAATGTGCAGGTGAGATGGGGGCATTGATCCATTTGCCACTATGTCAAGGTGAGATAGCGCAGGGAGGTGCCTCGGTATAGTGCCTCCTTCACCCGGGCTCGGAGAGGCGGGGAGTGGCTGGATCTAAACAGCAGATTCATCCCAGAGATATCCCAGGGCTATTAGATGATCTAGGATTCCAAATCGTTTTCAAATAATACAAGTTTTCACTTTTTCTCTTGAATCTAACGGCTAACACCTATATTATTGTGTTTCAGTTGAAGCAGTTTGAAGCAGGAATAAGAGAGAGTCTGAGCAAGCTCCCTGACTCCCCTTCTCCTGAAGACAGGAAGGAAGGGGAGGGAGAGGAGGTGGGGAGGGACCGGCTCCTGACCAGTGTCTCTGATTTAGTGAAGAAACACACGGACACCCGGGCCACTCTTATCAAGAGGGAGGAGGAACTCGCTACTTCAAGGAAGGGTACGAGTTACTGAGCTACTGAGTAGCTGAGTTACTGAGTTGCTGATTTACTGGTTACTGAGTTATTGAGTTTCTGAGTTTCTGAGTTGCTGGGTTGCTTAGTTACTGAGTTGCTCAGTTAACAGGTTGCTACGTTGCTGAGTTACCGAGCTATTGTTATAGTCTTTCTAGTGGTAACTGAGTAAGCTCGGTAAGCTCAGTGAGATATAAAAACATAAAACTCGGCCCTTGAGGCTACAGTGATACACGCATCATATCGCCATAGCAAGAGTATCACTTCCAATGATTTCTCAAGATTTCAGCAGACAGTAAATCACTAACCCTGTGACACTTTATTAGTTATTAAATGACTGAACTCCGTATTTACAATTATCCTATAAATGGTAAAACTAGGTGTGTATTCGAGCAATGCTGCAGTGTATCGAGACAGCTAACAGAAGTAATTTTACCGTTTCATGCAATGCTCATTGCTCCATCAATTTCGAAATAATATGTATTGAGCGATCAATTATTCAATTGACCCTGGTACTCTTCCTGATAAAACCCTTCCAATGTTTATTCTCACTGGCACAGGATACGAGAATATCCACGAGAACCTGACTAAGATAGAACTAGAAGCCCTCTCCCTGTTGGAAGTGGTTCAGGTGGCTGAGGGGGACGTATCGGTGAAAGTCAGCAAGGAAGCGGATAAGATAGCAGCTCTCGATATAGCCGACAACTTGCGCTGGTTACAGGTACCTACTTTTTACATGGGTTGGAACTAACTCACTGAACTTTAATGTGGTATTTCTTCTTTATTGAGATTGCGGAGATAGTTTACAATTTGATGAATGGCTTAGTGTTGAGATGGTCCTCTCTATGCTGGGAGACTCAAATGAATAGAGAAAAATAGGCTTAATCTGTAAATAACAGAGGCTGAAAGCCCCCATGTATCTTTATTTTCCTCCATAACCCAACACCTTCTCTCCAGGGAATGGTGCTGACTCTAGCTCGTGGAGTAGAGAAGTACTCTAGTGAGGTAGAGAGTAAAGCTAAGGTCGCTGCTAAAGCTGCTGAGGCCACTGGCCTGCCTGCCGGAATGAGTGAGTTATTGGGGGGGGAGTTTAGTGCTCATGTTTAATTTGTGTAATCAAAAGCTAGGTTATGGTTAGTGTTTTGAACGTGAGACAGAAAACTCGTCATTCTTCAATATTTCAATCTGCTTTTCCTATTATTGTTAACTTCAATACCCTCGAGCAGCTACTATCGTGTATTGTATTTCTGAGATCGGTTAGTAAACGCATAATCGACCACATAATTTGCATATTCACATGCTATCCAGTTTATCATATTCAAGTAGTACTTTATACAAGGAAATATGCCTGAAGCTCGGGAGTTATCACTGTTGTCGTCGCTGTGTTGCTATTTTGTTGCTATAACAAATCGATAATCATTAGTGATAGATCATCACTTAGAGGTACGAATTGCTAATTGCAGCTTAACAATAGCTAGTTTAGTACTTTAGCAGCTGGGAGGTGTATAAGGCGTTGGTCACTGCGTCTATGATGATGTATTTTTATCTACATACTACAGTACGGAGTGCTAATCATTAGGGAGCTTCAAAAACCAATTTTTTACTCGAATTAATTTCAGGCAGTGATTATATGTTGACCAAGGGGCTCGATAGCCACCAAAAAAATTCAGGTCGAAAGTCGAAAATTTGACCCCTGCACATGGCCACGCCCTGTTTTTTGACTTTCTTATAAGGTGAAAATACGAAAAATCGATTTTTGGCCCTGATACTCTATTGCAATCATCTTGGATTGTGGTTAGTCGAATATAAACCGTAGATGCATCATTTTTTTTTATCAAAACCTCATGATCACGTGTACCAGTTAGAAATACTTATAATATGATAATTTAATGTCTTAAATTATAGTGGCACATCAACTTAAATTTAAATTGCACAGCTGTGCCACGAAAAACATTAGAATAGATTAATATCAAAGTAGAACACTCACGGTATAACAAGATATGGGAAGTAATATCATCAGTCCATGACTCTGATATATCCTGCGTGAAAATCCTGGATGAAAAGTATCTTCTTTCTTTGAAAGAGTCGTCTGCAAATGTGAGTCTAATGCACCCATGTCTACATGAAGAATTTAATTAGGGGAATCAAGCAGAAAAAATTTTTCCTTAACTTCATCGGAATTTTCCCTTTTTGTCTCAACTGATAATGTCCATTTAAATGGACATATCCTTGACACCAAAGTGATATGTCTATAATGCAGTATGCACACTTACAAACACCCTAACCCAGAACCCAAACTCAAACCCCTGACCCTAAGTTTTTCATAACTTCCTCTGATCTGGAATATTTCTTTTGGTGGCTCAGATGTGCTCCTCCAAGTTATCTTTAAGGCCCGAAATAAAGGGCATAAACATCCATGGTGCTGATATTTTCCTCAGCCTGTTTGCAGATGATACGGATATTTTTACCCAGGCTAGCATTCAGTGTATTGACGCGTTAGTGCAGGAGTTCACGGAGTTCGGGGTGCACTCGGGGTGTAGGGCTAACGTTACTAAGACAAGGTGTACCCCACTTGGTAGGGCTAGACATAACAAGGAGCTGCTTGACTGTATTACTAATAAGTATGGCGCTGATTTTGTTAAGCATTCCTTCACTGCCCTGGGTGTGGAGTTTAATAACAACATGTCTTTGACTGACATAAGTCGCCTTAACTATGAGTCTAAGCTGGAAAAGGCAAAGAATATCACCGATATTTGGAGCAAGCGAGACCTAACATTGCTCGGGAAAGTAAATATTATTAAGACATTAATTCTTTCCCAATTTACGTATATAGCTATACCGCTGCTGAAACCTAGCAATCTGATTATTCAGCGTCTCAACACTCTTGTTTTCCACTTCCTCTGGGGCTGTAAGAGAGACAAAATCAAACGGGATATAGTTACGAGGTCCAAGGAAGAAGGAGGTTTAGATATGATCTATCCTACAGATTTCATAATTGGTCTCAAATTAACCCTTCTCCGCAAGATCTTCGATGCCAACTATCATCACTCTTGGAAAGATATTCTCTTACAACAGCTTAAATACCCTACTAATACTCTTATCTCCATAGAAAGCGGGGTGGCACAGAAGGGATGTGATTACCTTCAAGACCTGCTAGACTGCTACGCGGAATGGAAGAATAGGGCAGCAACGAGGTATGCTGGTTTTGTTGATAGGTGTGTGTGGGGCAGTACAGACATAACAGGGTTATGGGGTAGGAAACTCTGGGAGGACAGCCTCATTAGCAAGGGTATTTTATATATTTCGCATTTCCTCTCCAGTGATTCTAATTCCTTACTGTCCCATAGTCAATTCTGTACTAGATGGGACATTGATTCGCGGGAAATGTCGGAAACTGAATTTTCCATGATTCGTATTGCAATCAAACACTATTGTGAGGGCATAGGCGTCGGTAACCAATATTGCTTGATCGATGAACGGGTCAATATTTCCACTATATTAGCAGAAAACTCAGGTTCACCAATCAAAGCAAGGGAGCTGAGAAGATTAATGATGCCTTACATTGACCCTGAGACCCTGGCGCCCCTCCAGGAATGGTGTAGAGATCTCAATACGAGTTCTATAAACTGGGTGTCAGTTTTTAATAATCTGTATACATTAACCAACAATTACAAGCTCATCCAGTTTCAGTACAAACTTCTGTTGAGAATCTCAACTTGTAGGTATAGTAGATTTAAAATGAATATTGTTACTGATAGCTCAAACTGTCTGAAGTGTAATCTCGCTATTGAAACTCTTCCGCACATTTTTATCCACTGTCCTCACACCTTTTCTTTCTTAAAGCAGCTTAAGACTTTTATTTTGCGGAAAATTGACCCCCTATATAGGGACAATAACCTAGTCCATTTTATCTTATTGAATCATAGTAACGATATTGTTAACTACCTAAATCTAGCTGCGAAATGGTATATCAGCAAACAGTTCCAGCTTGAAAAACCGTTGATATGGCAAGGTTTTGTGAGGCTTGTTCGGTTGGCTCTAACTGGGGAAAAGCAGAACATTGAAAGTGCTCTGCGTGGCACAATGTTCTAGCACTCAGGAACCTAGTCGTTGCTCTTTTCTCTTAATTAACCCATACTCCCCACCTCCAATTCTGGGTGGCTTCTCTCTATTTCAGTTCTTTTCATGAATCAGGATACCTCTTATCTCCCATGTGTTCCACCACTTTTGGTAGAGGCTCAAGCACTCACCACGCAATCCCTAGTGTTTGGGAAATTACGCCTAATAAATTTCCTTGTGTTTATTTTTAATTCTACCATTTCATTCATTTTTTTTCAATATATTTTCCGTTTATGTACATTATTATTTACAATCCTGACTAGCAATAACCTTTACATCTTACCTTTTCCTCAGCTGTCTTTAATCACCTTTAATTCCATGAGAGTATCCCCACGCAGGTGACCGGTCATCCACTTCTGTAAAGACAGTACCAGAAATGACCCCTGACCTGACTCGTTATTACAAGTTAAGGTTGGCCCGAGCCCGGGCCATGAGTCATTTGCTGGTAGCGTGGAATACTTTCTGTCCTATTAAAAAATCACCAGATCTGGGATGGGGGGCCTTCTGGCCACATCCACGCTGCTCCGCGGGAAACAGAACCTCTGTTTGGTAAGAGCTTATCGGCGGGGTCCTGTTTTCTCGCGGGCAGAGTGGGCATCTAAGTTCTGATAGTGATTTTGGGACACTTTTTTAAAAAAAACAAAGACTAGAGATGAAATCTTCTGTGAAACTTGTCAGTGAAATCAAAAAAAATCCTAGATTAAAATTTTACAAAATCTGTTCATAAGTTACCAGTTGTTTTTGCCTGACGGGTTGCCTGAGCAAATTTTTGCCTGATATCAATCTCCCCAAAAAATCTGGGGAAAATTTTTCAATAAAAAACTAATATGTTATAAAAAAAAAATGTAAAAGATAGATAGTTTCATATTGGGGGAGTAAAGTTAAATTTGTTTTCCCCTAATAGACAAAAGGGAAACAAAACTTGATGAAATATTAAAATTAGATTAAAAATGACATGAATACATTAAATGGGCATGAAATTTATTGTTTTGCCAAAAATAGACACACAATTGGACTGAAATTGTGCTGAAACTGTCATGAAAATTTAAAAAAAGTTTAAAAATCATGAATGCATGATTCATTTAAGGGGGGCCTGTGGAAATATTTTGTTTCAAATAAAGAGACAACAAAATAGGATTAAATTTTGAATTTAAATTTTAAATAAAATTTTAAATAAATGAAAATGATATTTTTTTTATTTTTTTGATCAGTGAAAAATATACAATAAAAAAAAATTGAAAATCAAGTAAAAAATGTCCATTTGGGGGGTAAACATAAAAAAAATATTTTGAATTAAATTGAATTGAAAAAAATTGGAAGAAATTGTCTGTAAATTTTTGTAAGGGGATACTTACAAAAACTTAAGATATAATTGACCTAAAATAACTTTCAAATCAGAAAAAACCCCTCAAAAGTACATATCAAGGGGCCCCAACAACTTTCATAAAATTTAAAAAACTTTGTATACTTAATATACTAGATTGAAAAACATAAATACATGTTCATATTGGGGAGTATAAAGTGGGAAATTTTTTGCTCTTTGCCTCTAAGAACTAGATAAATTATTGTAAAACTTGTTATGAAAACTTAAATGGACTAGATTGCCTTTAAAAAATATCAAATCATATTGCTTAAATTGGGGGAAAATTAGGCTGTTTGTTCAACAGCCATTAAGCAGCACCAAAGTCTTTTTTAAAAATTTTTATGAAAAATTAATAAAATAAATTAAAAAAAACCTGTTTATTAGACATCAGAATTGGGCAATTATGAAAAATTATTTTTTTTAAGGGGCCAAAACTAAAAAAATTTTTAGAAAACTTACAAGAAATTAAATTGAAATATAATGTTTAGTATAAACAGACAATATTTAGATAGTTTGAAAAAAATTAATAAAGAAAAAAAATCTAGATTAAATTTTATAAAATACTTGGATTGAATACTTTCAGAGTCATAAAAATAGATAGAAAGACATGAAAATTAGGGCAAAATGCACAAGGGGTTTTGAATTTTGTCCAAAGGATCCATTCATGGATCTATCATTCCCAAGAATGTCCCAAAGGATGCCATTGACCCTTAAATTGATGTCCATCAGTAAACCCCAAAGGTTCCCAAAGGGCCATTTTTTTATGTTCAAGGGAAAGTTTAATGGATCCCAAAGGATATTTAATGGATCAATCTGAGTGGGTCCATTGGGGGCACAATCACCAAACATGGTTTAGTAGATGTACATCTTAATTTTTCAACCCCCCACCGGTCGCAAATCCCCACAGTGTTACTTTCATTACACCATATCATTTTTTGGGGTCCATTATTTGTTTGGGTCTGCCTAGATCTCATAAAAATATTTTCTTGGATCCTGTCAAAGACTAAGGAAAGAGCTGTTGGAAAGTTTTTGGCTTGACTGTACAAAAAGACTGTATTTTATCCCAAAGATAATTGTTTATACCTTTTCTTGCAAGGAAACAGTCGCCAGAATGGAGACATTGTTTCACTGGTTTTTTCGTCTCTACGAGTCGCTAAATTCCATAACCTTTTTTGTGACAGTTGGCGATTTTTGATCTAGTTTGAAAATGGGCTTTGAATTTCACTGGACAAAGACTAATGATGAACTTAAAATTTCCCGAATGAACTTAAACATGAGACCACACCATCTTGGGGGGGGAGCGAGCCGCCCAAATGGATTCAACCCACAACAGGTCGCAAGTCCGACAGTGATTTATTAAACCCTATTTTTGGGGTTTTTTATCATTTTTTGATCTGCCTAGACCCGTTAAAAACTCTTTTATCCTGTCAAAAATGGAAAAAAGCTGTTGGAAAGTTTTTGGGGTTGACTGTACAAAGATGACTGTTTTGTATCCCAAAAATAAGAGCTTTTTATTTTTTTGGACCAATTTCCATTGGTTAATGATCCATTTGGGCCCTTGAACACCATTAACATGCCCATTGGGTCCATTGGATGATTGCAAAGTCCAATGGACCAAGTTTCCCAAAGGACGAAATTAACCATTTGGGTCCCAAAGGAAACAGTGTGCAATGGACATGTCAAATGGTGTTTATGGGAAATTGATTCAATGGGAAAAATGGATCCATTGAACAAAAAAACCCAATTGATGTCCATCACCAAACCATGTTTTGGGGATTTTCCATTTGGGTCCCAAAAGGGTCCTTTAAATCCCTTGGGTCCATTGCATGTCCATTGAACATCAAAATGGATCCAATGGATCCCTTAAAACCCCTTGAAATTTTTTCCCATGGGCATCATGTTCAAAAGATGTCCATTGGATTTCCCAAAGGGAAATCCATTGGGCATGATGAACCCTGGGCCATTGGACAAAATTCACAACTTATGTGACACTTTTCCCAAAATTAATAATTTGTCAAATAGACACATCAGGGACCAAAATCTAGGTAAATTTTATATTGTAATAACCAGCCCAAATGCATTCCCCATTGTAAAGTATAGAATGAAAATAATTTTCCTAAATAACGAAGAAACAAGATGAAAATTCAGTAAAACTTGCCAGTACAAACAAAGATAAATAAATCATTTCCTCAAATATAGAAAATGAAAAAAGATGAAATTTTCAGTAAAATTTTCAGTAAAACATTAGATAAACATGGAATACATGTCACATGAGAAGAAAAAATGGCTATGTTTACTCATACTGTGACTGGGGTAGAAGTGGGAAACATGTTGTACACAAAGTTGCAGGGAGTTGACACCATGAGTTGACAGATGTGACTTAAAAGAAACTAGAAATTCGAGATCAAAATGTACAAAATCTGTCTTAAAGACACCTATCAAAAAATGACACCCAGATGTAGCCAAATTTACCCCAGGGATCGGAATCCTGTATGGGATACAGAGAAACCCAAAAACTATATATTTGCTGTTAGAGAATGTAAAGAATACAGACCAGAATCCCGATTACCAGATTGAAATAAGAAAAAAGAATTCTTATCATGGAGAATAAGGCTTCTGGATTTAAGAATCGTATTGCATTTGCATTTGGCATTGCAGAGTAACATGGGCTTGCAAATAGTTATAAGACAGAGTCCAAAAAAAACATTTTGAAAGAACATCAAATGGTTAATTTTAGCATCAGCCGATTTATTGTTGAAAGTTCTGAGAATCAATCAAGCTGCAACATCAAACATTAAAAGATTGTAGAAAAAAAAAGAATGCTGCTAAAAATAGAAGTTCCCATTTAAAAATTCATGGAAGTGCATCCAGTGGGAAAGTCATAAAAGGATTCTGAAGATTTTCCACAAACACTACTAAAGACGTACGGCGCGGCGTCATTTCTTTTTAAAGTCAGTTCCGACGGTTCAAATCGACCGTCAAAACGACAACCCGGAGCGAAAATAGGGCCCTGGTTTAGGCTTGCCGCGCCGCCACTCCGTGCGCGTAACCAGGGCCTGGGTTTGGGCAAACAGTATATCCCTGGGGCTCGCGCGCTCCCCATTCCCATGGGAAGCGGGGGCGGCACACCTATGCGGGCTTAGGAAAGGGAACCCACACGGGATATCGTGTTTGCAACCATCCAGTCAAAAAAATAAATTTATTTCTTTTAACGGGCAGCGTCCGTTGATAGCGATTGCCCCAACCCAGGGTGTCGCAAGTTTGCCGCCGTGCACTCTGGGGAACCAGGGTCCGGTTACCGTTTAAAGATCCCCATATTATGTGTGATTGTGTGTGGTGCCAGCCTCACTTTTCCAAGGGGTTGAAGTACTTTAACAGCTTTTGGGATTGATTGATATGGGTTTTTTAAAGAATCATATACTAATGTACTGACTTAAGAAGTTTTGCCATCTGCAAATGCAAAAAGTACAACTCACCCAGAGCAGTTAGATATATCATTTATAAAAAAAGGCGGGGGCCAAGGACAAAAGGACAGAGCCCTGTGGTACTAGCCATTTGTTTTTTTTGGGTTTTGAGGTTTGGTGGTCGAAATCAGTATATTGACTTCTACGACAGTCACTGTCAGAGAAGTCGGGAATTTAATCTTGCTAACAAAAAGATTTTTTGATCTTGCGGGTTTTTTTTCAGATCTTTCCACTGCAGACTTTCAGGGATTTTTCCCGGGCACTATTTCCGTACCCAGATTTTTTCCCCATTTTTTACCTATCAAACATGGAAAACTAAAATCTGCGACCCCAAATAAGACAGGGTTCATTCTCCATATTGATAATCCAAAGACGGAGTCCTCCCCTCCCTGTGATACAGAACCCACCACCAGATGAATCCCCATCTCCCTCCCAAGCTAACAAACCAAAATTTCCCAGACCAGGCCCCTTTCCATCTGCCTAAAAACCGACAGAACCTAAGTTCCAGATCAATGCCACTTCACTACAGATGATGTTTGAAGCCCTGTTTCCTGCCTTTCACTTAAACCCACCCCCACAGGCCTTCCCCCTTTCCCCCAAGCCCCTAAAATTTGGCCTCTAAATTTTGACAATTCCCCCCGTACCAGACCGTACCCCCACAATCCCCAAATCTCAAGACTTCGTTATGATCCCCCTGTGTGGAATCTTGCTGCTTCAGAGTCAGAGAATCCATAAAACCTGGGAGGAGGCCCTTTATGTTCAACAGACATTTCCCGCACTGCCCCACCTTCACCTCCTCAAAAGATTGTTTCCCGGGATAATGGAGCGGGTTTCCCCCAAGAGCTGCAGATGTACAAAGCCCTTTCCCTTGGCCTCAGCTCGGAAAAAAAAGGGGCCCGATTTCTGATCAACACAGAGCAGCAACCACATACAGATATAATGTAGAGGTTCAGAAGACCATGAATGGAGAAACCCTCTCCCTCGGGCAGACAAAAGGACCTGTACATTCTAAACATATTGAGTAGATTTTGTTTTAGGAAAATTGAAAATTTTTGAGTGAGATAACTATTTATTTTTCCCAGTTTCTTTTTTTTTAGCTGCCCCGGCAACCCCCCAATGGGGAAATTGACGGGATTAATCGGGTCATTTCTGTTTAATGTGCTTTGATTTCAAAGCTTCAAATTTTTGATGTGGTGAATTTTGAGGGGAAAAAAAGTATTTATTGATTTAAAATTTTTAAACAGGTGTGGCAGGCCAGGGTTTTATTTGCAGGAACCCTGTATTTTATAAACATCATAGTTTTTACTATTTCAATCATAATTATGAAATTTTAAATTTTTCTGGGAAAGGGGCAATTTTTGGGTTGATAAAAATCAAAATCCTTGAAAATTAAGATTTTTGATTCTACTATAATTAGTTTTTTGACTACTTTCTTTTTTGAAATTTTGGTTAAAAAAAAAATAATGATAGTACCTAATAATATTCATAGCCTTTGATTGCCGATTTTGGTGTTACTTATTGTATGAAATGTAACGGGGGTTTTGGTTTTGAATTGCAGACTTACTTTTCTAAACCTCTACATAAGAAAATATGTTTCAAATTCTATTATTGTGATTTTGGTTTATTCATTCAGTGGCTTTGAGCCAGCATACACAATGTGAATGACAGTAAACACAAAAAAGATATTTTTTGGGATAAATTTGAGACAGCACCCAAAACAAATATTCACTTTCAGTTCCTAAAATACTATTGGGGGAGACTGTGACTTTTTTATACAGGTATTTTCTTACTTAAAGTCACATTTTTTGTGTCACCCCTAATGCGCATACTGTGGGGGGGGAAAAGCATGCAGATTAATTAGTCAATCATTACTTTTTAACTGTTTAAATTTTTGGGCCTTTATAACTTTCGATCTGATTGGGAATTTTTTTTCAAAAATATTTAGTTGATTTGAATTTGGGGGTTTTAAATGTGAAAAGGTGCGATAGCAGTGCCCAGGGGGTTTTGAGGGCCCCCGGGGCCTGCTAGTATATAGTATATCTATAATTTAAAATCATACCCACATTAGGCCCTTTTCATCCTTTGGGCTATACTTTTTTTATTAATTTTGAATCTTTTTTCCCACCTTTATTTAATTTTTAACCTATTTAATAAGTAGCATATATCCATAAGGAACAGATAAAAACTTGAAGATTTCAGCTTTTAATGATTTTCTGTTGGTACATGCACATGGTTTTGATTAATTTTCCGTACTGTCAGATCCTTAGAAAATTTATTGGGATTTAATAGGTTTATGTCTTATTAGTTCTTCGAGAATCTAATTACTAAAAAAGTAGGTTGGGTATATCTTTTATCACCCAAAAAGGCATGTAGGTGGTTTAAAAAAAGAAAGGGTATTTCAAAAAAATTTAGTTATTTTATAGACTAATTAGAAGAGTTTTCAAATTTCTGAACTTTTTAAAGGAATGTTCAAATCAAATTTCAAATTTGATTTTTAAAATAGGGTTTTAACTTTTAAAGTTTAAAACTTACAAACTAATTATACAATCAAAGGGGGGAGCCCGGGGGAACGACCCGGCGGCTTCCCCCCTTTTGGACAAATGAAAATTTTTTAATTTTGAAAAATGATAGCTTTAGGCAGAAAAAAAATCATAAACAAAATTTTGAATGTATTCGCCATTTTTTAAAATATCTCCCCTGAATCAAATTTGAGACTATGAATATATTTTAACATCACAAAATTGATAAAGTTCAAGTAATTTTAAAACTGCTTCTTTTTGTCTACTCAGAAAAAAAAAACCTCCATGACTTAGGAACACTCAGATGGCACATTTGTTAACCAATGTAGGGTTACTGGTGCTTCTGTGAAACTAAACTGTGGAGGACGTTATTGGCCTGGGCCCAAGTAAGTTAATGGCTTTCAGTAAATCGTTTGAAATGGGTCAATTATCAATAATTGTTTTTGGGGAGGAAGGTTTTTGCAACTGATTATGTAATCAAAATGTCATCTTTGCTAATAGTTTTTTCATTTAAAATACCCTTTTCATTCAGACAGTCCATCATTCACTTTCCCTAACCCTGGCTTGATTCTCCAACTATTGTGGCTACTGATCTCAGACCCAACTCTGCTCCTATTGGCAAGGTAGTTCTAAATTTCATTCAATAGCTGTGAACATTGCAGGTCATTGAAATCAATGTTCGTCATATTTATAAACTATCAAATTTCTCTATTAATGTTTGAGGTTTCTGTAATTCTATATTGATTCTACTATCTACATCATCTAATGCAAAGATTATGTCAAGCATTTATTAGTTAACCTCATCCGTGAATGGATTTGTGCCAATGCAATCTAGAATAAGATTTGAAACATACTGCACTTGAGCACATGCTAAAATCTCATTTGATAGTTTCCCATGGCAACACCTGTGATGCAATGAGATTCAATAATGAATTGCAATGAATAGTGATGCCTAATTCCCATCATTGATGGCAAGATTTACAGTATCAGGTACCTTACCACAAAACGATATATCATTTCCACTGTAAACTGCGAACTTTTACTGTGCCACATTTTCAGGTGGAAAGCAAAGAAGTCCTCCCACCTCGACACCACTCAGCCCTTCTTCTTGGGTAACGTTCTCATGTTAATTTCTTATGAGCGACATTTTATCTTTTTTGATAATTATATGAACTATTTTATTTCGGGTTCCAGTACCCACTGACTACTGAAATTAGCCACCGAGAAGTTCAACCCCTGAAAAAATACTAAGATCTCAACATAGCAATGTGTCGGTTGGTATATTACACCTGAAAATTACTACTTCACCATGACTCCTGCTCTGCTACTTAGGAGGGCGACCATGAAGAGGAACGTGTTGAACGGGATTCCTCACCCCAATAGTCACATGACAGATCATGAGAATGCTGCAGAGAAACAGGACCTGCTGGACTACCTCCAGAAGACCGTTCTGGCACAGGACAAAGCTGTCTTCCCTGAGGAGAGCGTGCAGAACTTCAAAGTCTATCGAGCAATTGGGGAGCTGTCAAGCTCAAACTATCTCCCACCTTGGTAATTCAACCATTTTCATTTGCTTTGTAATCTTAATATTATGTACACATCAATGAGCAATATTAATATGACTCCGTGGAATCATACCGCGGAATCATACTTGGAACTCGGTGGAGTGGTCGGGCTTCTTCGATACTGCTAAATTGCAAACGTAATTTCGTGCGAAAGAATAGTATTCATCTATTGTAATTCAAACATCACAACCAGTATGTCTCTCTTCAGAACGAGAAATTAAAACTTTGAGATCGGGAGAAAACACAGCCCAATTTCAAACAGAGAAGCAGAAATCTGAGACCCAAACTGCTAACACTGTCGTTGCTAGCTTACAGGTACTAGAGTACTGGAAAGGGTAAACAATTTTAAAATCTTTAAGTTAGCCGTATTCTCCTTTGAAATTCTTAAATTTTGAGAGAAAATCAGACGGCACACATTTCACTCTTATAAACCTACATACATAGGTACATAACGTAGACTTTTGCAGACTGAATTAATTGAGAAAACGAGAAAAGAAGAGGATCTGGCGAAAGAGGTGGAGAATCTGAAACGAGAAAGTCCGCTTCCTCCGGCACCGGTTTTGTGACAGAAGGCTGCTCTTGATTTCCCTTGTTTAGAAACTAATTACTCTGAAATGGCCGTCGTCAACTCAAGCGTTTGTGCAGAAGGTGTTTGTTCATGCTGTTAAATATGTCTTGTCTCTGATAGATAATCGGGGTCTTCCTCCCCTAGTCCCTAGTACAAAGGGACGCCCCTGCCCCAGAATAAGGTTTATTACATTCCACTCCCCTAATGTTTTCTAAATCATCTTAGTTCGTATCTCACCAATGTATTCTAAATCATCTTACCTAGTTTGTATCTCACCAATGTTTTTTCTAAATCATCTTAGTTCGTTTCTCACCAGTGGTCACGCTAAGAAGACAGTTAGCTGAGAAGGAGTCTGAGTTACGGCAGGTTAAGGAGAGTTTAACTCCTTCAAAAGTGAAGCCTGACGAGTTGAAGGAGCAGAACATCATATTCGCTAAGGAGAACAAGAACCTCAGGAAGGTGTGTAGTTTAATGAAGTGTTCAAGACTTCAAGTGAAGTGCCCGCCAAGTCATCTGCCAAAGTCATCTCATTTTCATGGTTTGAATAAATTTATAAATGAGTGTCATTTGTCAATTTTTCATAATCAGATGAAAAGTGAAAACGCTGTAGAGCTCCTTTTGATCGAACTACAATGCTGTAACTCATTCTTCAATAAGCAAAAAGCTCGTAATGTTTCAAACAATTTTAAATTTTTCTTCTGTTTCGCTCTATCCAATCTTATCACCACAAAAATAAACAGCATTAATTTCACACGCTTGTTATTATTGTAGCAATAAAACTGTATGAGTGATTTGAAGACTTCCAATAGTAACGTACACCGATGTAATAAAGTTTTAATATTGTGATACACATTTCAAAGATTTGTTTTGTTTTCTTGACAACAGTCCAAACGAAGACGTCATGTATCCTCCATTCGACATGATGTTATAAAGCTTTGCGTACGATTACAAGTGTGTCAAGCTTGCTGTGCTTGTCACTTTTTATTATTTTCTGTCCAACAGATGCTGTAAATAATGCGAAACACGTGCAGGTGTGGGAGGTATTCAAATGGCTATTGAGCGACCTCTGCACGTCGCTTTATTGTCCGACACAAAACATGTCAAGTCATTATTATCACAAATACCTGATCATATTATACTGTAACTCATCTACCTTTGTAGTAATGTATAGATTTTAAATATATCCATTAATTTGAAAATAATCAGCTTTATTAGAAATCACATGCATCATGAACTCACTAAATATTCGTTAAGTGTGCAACTTTTAATTCAGTGTTATTGATATATTGCTGCAGCCGCTGAACCATAGCGCCAATTGGTAAACAATATAATCATAGCAAACATTGCACATTATGATACGCATTATCAACCATGAGCAATAGATAACCACTGTATTCTAAATGTGGCAGGTATTGCAGCGGACAGCAAAAAGTGTTTTGATTTTTTATTCCTCCACACTTTCCCAGTTCACACTGTGTGATTTTGATAAAGATAGCAGATGTGGATTGCAAATAAGAAAGAAGTTTATAAAGATAGTCGCTGCTGTGAAACAGAAGGACCAGGAGTATACGAACAAAGAGAATGATCTCAAAAACAAGGTTTGATCTGAAGAACAAGGTATTTCCAGTACAAGTTTGCACTTTGCGTATGAAAATTATTTTCTTGTGATGTACTTGAAGTGGCAGATAGAATATGTGATATGGCTTGCCTGGACTTTAAATTTGATCATTGGTTGCGTTGATCTTGCGTCCTGATCCTGTTCAATACCTCGCGTATATTTATTGGCCTTCGGAAAATGTTATACGAGTTTATGTGAATTGTGTGTATGCGTTTATTTTGTTACGTGTTATAATACGTGTTGATGATACGTTTTTGTAATATCAAATATGAACAAGATGATACGTTTTTATGATACATGTTAGTAAAATCTTAAAATGAATAAAATGTAAAATGTGTATTATCTGTCTGTGAGTGTTTGTATGTAAGGTATGTAAGTTACTGATTACTAGGCTCGGCAGTTCAATACATCGACCGAGAAGAACTCTGACGAACTGAAGCAGTTGAAAACGAATCTCAACAACTCTCAGCGGTTGCTGGGTCACAACGAGGCTTGCGTGAGTTTTTTTTTTCTTTTTTAAATTAAGTTTTGATTTCATCGAAAATTGTAGTTGAGTAGTTCACTCAGCAATTAATTTTCAAATTTTCCTGTTGCCATCCTTTTCAATTTCAGCATCAAACTTTGTGCTCTAAACTTGTTTATATTAAGAACGCATCTATAATACACAGTGTATCTTTCAGTTCGCATCACTAGCTACGGAGATGCGATCCACTCTGAACCAGCCCCAAGCCCCCATCCCTCCGCTCACCATCGAACACTTAGACAAGGGCCTCAAGGACAGGGCCATGATGACAGCTGACCTTAGTGCAGAGATCGTGTCCATAACCAAGAGACTCTCTCAGAGGAATCTCCTGCTCAATGATGGGGATATCTTCAAGAGGTTATCTCACTGGATATCATAACACTTGCCATTTTCTCCTTCCTAAATCGCTCATCCTTCAATTCCTCCCACTTTCATTTCGCGCCTCACTCTAACACTTCATATCTCACTCCGCCTCTCGATCCCCCTCTCAACCCCCCCCCCCCTCTCAATGATCCACTCCTATCCCATCCTCACCCAACGTCCCGCTTTGTCCCATTTCCAAGCCCTCTTCCCACTCCCTCTATCCCCCTTCCCACTCCTTCTCTCTCCTCCTTCTCACTCCCACTTCCTCCCAGTGTTCCAGAGCCGGAGACTAGCGATGTTTCCAAGTTACAGAAGAAGGTGGCGACCCTACAGGAGGAGAGGAGTAAGATGAAGAAGAGTTTATCGGATTTGGAGGGGGAGTTGGACCAGCAGCAGAGGATCAACAACGTTCTGGCGAAGAGGAATGTGAGTCAAGTTGACATTGTTCTCGCAACCCTGTAAAACCTACTCAGCTCATTTCTTGGATCAATTACTGCTCTGGCTCAATGCTGCCAACCAACTATATGAATAATTCCTGTGTGAATTTATTCTTTCGAGTACTTGCCTGTACAATTATACGTCAACGTGGTACTTGTCTGACGTCGTCAGGCAACGCCTGACAACGTGGTACTGGTTATTCTTACTGATAGGCAACCTCTCTTAACATTCTCCTCTCAGGCGAGCAGGGAAGTTGCGTCAGAACCCACTCTGCATCACCACTGCCCTGACCCTTGGGTAGACTCACAGATCGAACTCCTTAAGAAACAACACAAGGATGAGATCAAGAAGAAGAATTACGATATCAAGAAGTTGAAAGAGGTTGGTCGTTGCTTAGTTTAAAATTCAATACTTGACTGATCTTGATATTAAGAAGAATTTCTCATGCCCATCGCTTCTTAATGGTAAATTCACATCCATTACTACCTTATCATCTCAGGTACTAAACGAAGCATAGCCAACAATCGAAAGGAACCTCAGAAGTCCAGGGAAACTGTCCACTTCTCAGACTGAATATGATTTGAATTATGAATTATGAAATTCCTGAGCCTTTTGCTGCCCTGATATCATTCTAACTGGCTCAGCCCCGTGTCAGTATGCTGTACAATTCAATGAATACGCATAAAAGAAGTAATCTGCTGAAGTTTTCATATTGTATCAATATCACTGCATTAATATAAGTATCAGCCTAAATTCTAAGGCAGGAGGCCAACAGAATCTTTATCCAACATGATATAAGTATCTAATGATCAATGGCATCAATGGCAAGTGATCAACTGATCAATGATCATAGACTAAAAGCCGTGGCCGTATAACTATAAAGACTCCGCTGCAAACTTAAACGTGCAATATTAATCGGCGTGTCATTTGCATCAGGCTGTCAGTGCCCCATGCTGTCAGTGTCAGTGTCATGGGACCTATTTTGCGTGCGTCTTCGAAAAAGACGCGAATTAGTAATTTTCTTCATCTTGGAGAAGAGTGTTTGGCACACTTCGTGGAAAAGACTGTTAATGTTATAGCACTTTTCGCAGAGAAAAGTGTTTGGCACTTTTCTTACATTAAAGTGTTTGGCACTTTCTTAGATGGAAGTGTTTGGCACTTTTCTTAGAAAAAAGTGTTTTCACTTTTCTTAGCGAAAAGTGTTAGGCACTTTGTAGAGGAAAGCGTATGGCACTTTCCTTGGAGAAACGTGTATGGCACTTTTCTTAGAGAAAAATAGAAAAGTGTTTAGCACTTTTCTTAGAGAAAAGTGCTAGACACTTTTATTTGAGAAAAGTGTTTGGCACTTTTCTTAGAGAAAAGTGCTTGACACTTTTATTTGAGAAAAGTGTTTGGCACTTTTCTTAGAGAAAAGTGCTTGGCACTTTTATTTGAGAAAAGTGTTTGGCACTTTTCCTAGGAACTTTTTAGGCACCTTTCTAAGATAAAAGTGTCTGGCACTTTTCTGCGAAAACAGTGTTTGGCACTTTTCTTAAAGAAAAGTGTCAAGCATTTTTATTAGAGAAAAGTGTTTGGCACCTTTCTTAGAGAAAAGTGTTTGGCACTTTTCTTACAGAAAAGTGTTTGGCACTTTTCGAACTTGAAGACGCGCGCAAAATATGTCCCATAAATAAAAATCTAACATGCGACTGGCAAAAAATAGAATGTCACGTCATGCCGTCATGGGATCTGGGAAGACTTACATCTGCCGCGCACCCTCGAATTGTCATTTAAATTTATTTGGATATTTGGTCTTCAATTATATCAACTTTTGAGATATAAGATTTTATCCATTATTATGAAAGTATGAAGAAAACGGGGTCAAGACGAGGGGTTTTTTAATGCAATTGATCCATTATTTCATTGAAGCATTTTAGCATGTCACTAGCCCTGAGGAGACCGTGGATTTCGACAGTGCAATGTTGACAATTCTTTCTGCCATCTATGTTGCTTAATCATGTTTAATGTTGATACCATTTACAAAGTTTACCATGGAGATGATCGAATGTCATTGGTGTGATGATGTCATTTTATTAATTATGCAGGCCCGTTGGGGCATTGGGGCTGCAAAAACGAATCTCACTTGGCGCTGCTACACAGCACCTCTTTTGAAAATTTTCAACGCTTCCATTCAAAGTGATTAGATACCAATTTACGGCATCAAAAAATTTCAATTAGAACAAAAGTTATGAGCAATTTTATGAAGGAGCAGAGTGAAAAGTAGTCCTTCGGTAAATCTAAGTCGTGCTAAATCATCTGAGTTTCCGTCCGTTTTGATTGCAAGATAATTTTGATTCTGACAAATTATTCTCATGTCTGGCATTGGAAAATTTTGTTTTTTTTTCATTGATCCAGGCGAGGAACTGTCTCCGTAATCTGCTACGCCTATATTCGACTCGATTAAATTGTAAACTTTTGTGAACCTTAAAATAATCTTAAGGGCCAATTTCATAACTACAGTTATCACCGACTCAACTTTGATAATCGACCAACTTCTGCCACAGGTTTATGAGAGCAACCCATCTGCATCATCTTAAGAGAGAGATCTTAAATTTGAAGTTAAGGAAACGTCAAAAATTTTCAAAAAGCTACAGCACGGAATTAAAAAGTAATTGCGTAATAGAAAGCACTCGCATAGAGCTGATCATAATCTGCACGTGCAAAAAATTTGTTTCCATAGCAACGGTACCATTATGCGCATCTAAGCCTTCGTTTCTCTTGATAATTCCTTGGCAAGCTCAAATTTAAACTGTGCGCCCGCACAGACAGACATAATTCACGTGCTCTTACGAAATTATATATAAGACTAGCAGGCCCGTTGTGCCTGCAAATACACAGCTCGCAAATTTCAACCAATGCAATTCAAATCAACTAAAAAATTTTACCGCATCAAAAAACTCTGATCCGTTCAAAAGTTATTAGAGATCGCGCAACGTAATCAAAACACCATTAACAGAAATGAGCAGTGAGCACGCGCGCAATTCTCCGTGCACGTGTCACCATGGTTACCCGCACAAATCGTAATGCGCGCGCGTTCCGAAGATGTTTCCGCCGTTACGTACAAACAGAAAAACAGAGAATGCGAAATTATATTAGAGACTAGAAAAGCCCGTTGGGCCTGCTAGGTAATATAGAACCAAATAATAAGCGCAGAGAAAGTTTATGAAGGAGCAAAATTTAACATTATTCGTGGGTTACTTTAAGTAATGCTGAACCGGGCGAGTTTTGATTATTATAATTTGTTGTTGTGTGATGAAGTTAAATCTTAACAAGAATTGCGCCTGCACCGACATAATTATTGTCTTATTGTTGTTCCCGTAGGCCGTATGCAGGCGCTTAATTTCCCTCCCCCGCGGTGCTTGATGTAACCTTAGCATCATAATAAGATGATACAAAACGCAGTCGTTATAAAGAAATACGAGTATAAATATTGTTCCGATGCGCGTGCTGCGAGTGCGAGCGACCACCGACAACACAAATTGGCACGTGCCATTTCTTCTAAAATTCTTGCGCGCGCGTTCGTTGTTGTACTCAGTTCGTTGTAGATTTCGCGCCATTTTGTTGATTTGGTTTACGTTTCGCATCAAATTGTGTCACCGTTTATTCACGCGATGTATTTTCTTGAATGTTTATACTAACTTACTAAGTTGATATCACTTTTTATCTGATTTTCAAAATTCGTGCTTTTGTTTTCTGTTTCAATGCTGTCTCTTGTTCCAAAAAAGCAATATTCGTCTTTCACAGCGAATAATATTCCTCAAACTAAGTCGAATCCAGCAGAAAGTCTAATAGTTATGCAGTTTGGTACTAAACCTAGTACAAAACCGAAGCCTTTTTCCTCCAACCCACCGCCCAACTCAGCTTTTTAAGACACGAATTCTTCAACAGAATAATGAAATTTAGAACTTATCATAATTCAGGAGTTCGAACATGCGGCACAGATGGGCCAGGTCAACCTATAAGATTTATACTTTTGACAACCGACAGCCCATGAACTAAGAAATTCGTTATTTTGAAGATTTATGTGATATGGGGACGGAGGGACGGACGGAGGGACGGACGGAGGGACATTTTCGCGACTGATATTATAAAGGAGCAATCCGGGCACTTTCCAGAAATTACAGTAGTTGTATTGCAAAACTGAACCTGGTATACACATATTCTATTTCTCACCCTCCCAGACCACGATCTCTGCCAACCCTCTCATTTGCCTTTTTGTATACACAAAAAGGCCAATGGGGAGGGAAAAAATTGAAACCGAGTATCGTACTCATACTGAACGTTGAATTAAGCATTGATTCACGTCAAAGAGCAGTCTTCTAAATTCGCCGTGTGCTATGCCCAAATTCGATCCAATTTGATTTTCCTTTTGGTCAGTCTTAAATTGCTCTAAATTCGCATTTTCCGTTATCATCAACTCGGCATTGATTCAAATCGACCGACGTCTGCCACAGATTTACGAAGAGATGCTATAGGAAATACGATGCCAGCCAAACCCGTCATCTATCTTAGTATCTTCAGATCTTGAATTTCAAATGAAAAACAGTAAACACACCGTTCTTTCAAACGCAACAATGCAGCAGTCAACAACGTATCACAAAGCACTCGCATAGAACTGATCATAATCTGCACGTGCACTAAAATTGGTTTCCATAGCAACGGCACAGTCATTTCTCCCGTTTGCGTTCGTTTCTCTTGATATTTTCTTGGCAAGCTCAAATTTAATTGTGTACGGAAGCACAGACATACATTATTCACGTTCTCTTACGAAATTTTATATAAGATTGTTATCATTGTGAACGGTGGCGACTGCTAAGTCAAACTGCCCGACTGCAGTGCAGTGTCTCGACCTCTTAGCCTAGCTCTATGCGTGGTGTATTGCCCATTTAGACGACGTGCTTCGGTACTCCGACTCTTGGCTGGTCTGATCGAACCCCTTCGACTTCGGCGGTCTGAAATAACGGTCAGACAACGTCTGACAATGATAGGGCGCATGCCGCACAAATTTGCTTTTTCTGAATCTAATTTCAGATTCAAACTACTTGTACGTGGACGCCGAACATAAAATCAAAAAGGTCGAGGCACTGTAATTGTAATTAGATGAAGATTTAGTAGGCCAGTAGATTAAGATAAGGAAACCAATTTTTGACATGAAATAATTATTATAGATGTAATTGTAAGAATTTAGAAATAGAATTCGGAGTTGTAAATAGAATTAGGATAACTTCAATTTCAAACTCAATAATTCGTTTTTCTTCGTGTAAAGACTAAGAGCAAATGTAATGTATTTCATTTTCAATTTGCAGATTCAAAATTGTAAAATCTTGGACATAAATGTAAAACGAGCGGACATCAAATAATAGGTAACTGTAACTCAAACTGTAAGGTCATACGAGCGATTTACTGCGCGGGAGCCCCCCGGCATTCCTACGAGAGTCCCCAGGAGTTCTACGGGAGTCCCCCAGGAGTCCTTCGGGAGTACCCCAGGAGTCTTACGGGAGTACCCCAGGAGTCTTACGGGAGTATAAGTAACCCGGGAGTCCTATGGGAGTATCCTGCGAGTCCTAGGGGGAGTTCCCCCTGAGTAGTAGTATCCCGGGAGTCTTACTAGTTACTCTTACGGGAGTCCCCAAGGAGTCCTACGGGAGTAGTAACTAGTAGTAGTAGTACCCCGGGAGTCGTACTCTTATAAGTCCCTCAGGAGTCCTACGGAGCTACGGGACTACTCCACTCCCACTCTCAGGAGTCCTACGGGAGCATCCCAGGAGTCTTATGGGAGTAAAAAAGTACCCCGGGAGTCCCACGGGAGTCCCCTAGGAGTCCTACGGGAGTCCCCTAGGAGTCCAACGGGAGTACCCCAGGAGTTTTACGGGAGTAGTAGTACCCCAGGAGTCTTACGGGAGTACCCCGGGAATATCACAATCCTGGGAGTACCCAGCCGGCCAAAAAGCGTTTAAAATACGTTTATTCAACGTTTTTTGGGAAACCTTAACGAAACGAAATAACGTTTAAAAAACGTTTATTAAACGTTTTTTCGCGTAACGTTTTAAAGCATACATTTGGTTTAAAATTTACGTTTCATAAACGTTTCTAGGGAAACGTTCAATAAACGTCAAACAGAAACGGTTATTAAAAATAAACGGAAAATCACTCGAAAAATAGTTCCTGCGGTTTCGTTTATTTATGGTTTATAAATCGTTTTCAAAAAAACGTTTCTGATTGGTATCCTCGAAACTATAAATAAACCAATTGATTTACCATTTCATCACTAAATTATTTCTGACTGTCCTAGACCCTAGGACAATCTCGACTTGGACTATAGTGAGTCCTCCGTCGACCATGAGTATACAGTATGAGTACACACATGGTTTTAACAAAAGTAATAGAACTGGGTTATTAACCACAGTATTTGCCTTGCAAGGCACAATTTACAGACTGAAGCAGGACGGGGGATATAATTGTAAGGGTAAAGGTTTCCTTGTGTTTCTATGATAAGGTTTATTTTGGTTTATTTTTGGTTTATTTTCGTTTATTTCTTATTCATTCGCTATCTATCAGTTTTTTGTGCGTGTTGATTAAGCAATTTTCTTATCAACAAATTGCAGCGTATTTGCACAATATAGCACAAGCCTTTGTCCACAGCTGGCACGAGTTCACGCCCTGGGCAAGGCGGTAATCCGCGGAAAGATAGAGAGTAGAACCATGTTTAAAATGTTTTTGCGCCATTTTGAACATCTATAACTAAATCAGTTTTTATCGGATAATGTTTTTAAATTGGTAAGTTGCTTATATTGTTCCTTAAGATTTAGCTATAAAACAATTTTCAGGGCAATCAGGTGTTAAATGCGGCCTCTGGAAGCCTCTAAAAATTGAGCTGCAAAATGATTAAAATAGGTTTTTGGCGATAAAACGTTCTGCTGCCGCACTTAGTGATGCTATAGTGACCTTTTCATGGTGTCCTGTTGCCTGTTAGTAAAAAATGATGGAAAATAGGAGATGAAATTGTGCTGCACGTGAGTTCACGCGGAAGTTTTGTAGAAATTAGGGCATTTCATGAAATCAATATATACATGGGATTTTCGACTTGATTTTGTTAAAACAAGTTCAAATACGATTAATGTGCGTGAAATTAGGTTCCAATGCTATTGCTACAATTTTGCTCGTGAGTTAGCACGGACGTTTTGTAGAACTTATTGAAATCGCTACTTTTGATTCATTCAGGCATTAAACGTTATGATGATGGATGAGTTACGTTATGATGAGTTACGATATGATGAGTTACGATATAATGAGTTACGATATGATGAGTTACGTGGACCCAAAGTGTGTTCGGAGGAGTCGCATGGGTTTGAACGGCCTCATCCAATTTTAAGGGAGATAATTCAGCGACGACTCTTTTGCGGTTTTGGGGCCTTATATACTTATAGTTATATAGTGTAAAAAGATCACACATTAAATTCTCGCTAGAAAATCTGCACAGTGTGGCGAAGGAAATGAACTTTCAATGCTGTGTTTGGTGAAAAGTGGGAGGAGGTCAACTGTACTGCAAGACGACAGTGATGAAGTTTGACAAGTCTAGTCTACTCAGTCAAATTTGGTTTTGACAGCTGTCCGCAGTTTTCTTGTCAAGAGAGCAAGAGCAGAGTCAGCAGCATCAGTTGAGGCGGATTCCGATAAAAAATCAGGAAACTCGGTTACAGCAGAGTAAATGTTAGCAATTCAAGATAAGATTAAGAGTGAGTTTGAGGAGTGTCAGTGATGCGGTCAAGCATGAGCTGGGGTATGAAGAAAGAAAAGAGAGTTGAAAGCTGCGGTGAAATTTGCTGAGAAACACGGCGACTGAAAGTGAAAGAAAGGGCGGTAATAGTAATTATACTTTTTGTTCTTGAAGAGATTACCAGCGAAGTTGTGCGGGGGAAGTGGAGAAGAGCCTGCAGAGGACATATCTGCAACAGAGCGAGCCATCAGTCCGTGACTGCTATGGGGTGGGAATTTCTAATAACCTGAACAGCCGGATCAAGTTTGATTTTAAAGCCCTTGTGGGTGCTACACATAGGGTTTGTGATAAACAGGTTTCTCGTGAACGAAAAATACACATTTTTAAAAAGTTTACTTGAGGTTTCTATGGAACGAAACTTCAATCCACAAATTAGTTTTCTGTAAACCATAAATAAACGTTCCACATACGTTTATTTATGGTTTTGTAGAAAACGTTATATATAAACCAAAAATAAACGTATCAGAAACGTTTAATTTTGGTTTTGGTGTAAACGTTTCTACAGATCCGTCTATTAAACGTATCGGTATCAAAAACGTTTAGAAATAACGTTTGACGAAAACCAAAATTAAACCAAAGAAAACCGTTTTTCATTGGTTTATTTTTGGTTTGGTTTCTTTGTGCCGGCTGGGTACCCCGGGAATTTTTAACAAAAATTCACGGAAATTATATCCGTGCTTGATCCTGCCACTTCATTTTCAACAAAAATTCGAAAATTTTTTCCAAAAATTACTCCAGGCGTACTCCCAGTCCCATAGGACCCCTTCCGTAGGACTCCTGGGGGACTCCCGTAGGACTCCTGGTGGACTCCCGTAGGACTCCTGGGGTACTTCCGTAGGACTCCTGGGGGACTCCCGTAGGACTCCTGGGGTACCTCCGTAGGACTCCTGGGGGACTCCCGTAGGACTCCTGGGAGACTCCCGTAGGACTCCTGGGGGACTCCCGTAGGACTTCTGGGGGACTCCCGTAGGACTCCCAAGATACTACCGGGTAAGCATTAAGACAAGACTCCTGAAGTACTCCCGGGAGTCTCCCACAGTAATTCGCTCGTATGACGAGCGAATTACTGCGGTGAGTCCACCGGGAGAACCTACGGTATTAGTAATAGTATTAGAACGGGAGAACCTTTACCTATGGGACTCCCGTAAGACTCCCATAGGTTCTCCCGTAGTACTACCGGAAGTCTCTCATATGACCAACTCATATGGCCAACTTCACTTTGTTTCTTATAAATTTATATTGTATGACTTTTAATATGGAAAAAATCAACATGATCATGAACAGCCTTTCCTGAACTATCAACATTTGAACTAAAATCGTGTGACTATGTTCTATTTTATTTTCTATTGTATGACTATTTTTAGGGGCCACTAGTTCGTACTTGACTATGCCGCTAATCTTCTTGATTCAGGAGCAATATAATTCTAATTCCAACGACATTGCAGTCTTTCTGCACACCAAACTTTAATCTTAAAGTTGTCAAGCTAGCTGTCAAGCAATGGATATTGCTTTTTGCATTCTTAAATTTTGCTGATCTTTCTCATCTATCAGTATCATAGAGCGAAAATATAAAGCTAAAATTAAACTGTAAATTCTCAAAACGAAAATATCATTATCACGGAAAATATAATTCAAAATATCCATAACATTGTCATTTACTAACAATTCATCAACAAAATTTAAACAATAAAATACAAAAATGTTTAGAAAAAGTGTTGCGATCAGCACGCATAAAATGTTACAAAAAAGTCGCATATAATTATAAACTGTCTGTCATAATGTCCCAGGGTTCATGCCGCATGGGATGACCGGTTCACACTTCACTGGTCATCAATCATCCCGCTCCCAGAAGTCACCGGTAGGAGTACGTCCTGTAGCTAGTGTAGTTGCTCTGGGGTTTGAAGAGTGACTCTGACATGGGCAGAGTCCGCCTGGCCAGGGTCCTCTTGCTGGACGGCATGTCATTCTTCCACTTGTAGCTCAGAGAGGCTCGGTTAGGAGTCATGCGGTGCCCCATCATGGGATAGTGGGTGCTGACTGGAGAAGTCCGTGAGATGGTGACTGAGGACCTGGGAGACACGTACACCTCCCCTCCCCCAACCCGGGGTGCTCTGTAGTGCCCATCAGACTTAGCTGAGGCGGTGTCCTTGATGGGCGGCCATTGGATACGAGCTGTCTTGCTGCCGTAGAGACAGCCGTTAGGAATCCCCGGGGCGGGATTAGCGAGCGAGAGAATGTTTTCAGGGGATGAGGAGTGGCGGTAAAGTGTGGCGTTGGTCTGGACACGCTGTTCAGCGCACCCATTGGCCGGAGTGAAACTAGGAGATCTGTCATTGGTTGAAGTGAAGGCAGGCGACCTCTCATGAGAGAAAGTGACACTAGGCGACCTCTGCTGTGCCCCGGTGTTGAGACAGTACTTTGTCTTTATCAAAGAAGTTTGTCTCCAGTTCACTTGGCCATCTCTCTTAGCCCTGTAAATGGAGGAAGAGTCAGTTTTTGGGGCCGGAGTGTTTTGAACTTTCTCTGTTGTGGTACTCCGAACTTCACACGGTGGAGTGGTAGTCCCATTTTGTGGAGTGGTAGCCGTGGTGCCATTCTGTGGATTGGAACTGGGAGTTGCAGTACCATTCTTTGGTGTGGTAGTTTTGGTGCCATTCTGTGGATTGGTGGCAGGGGCGCCATTCTGCGGCTTGTTCGTTGTGGTGGCGGTCTGCGGATCGGTGGTTGCGGTGAAATTCTGTGGTTTGATGGTGCCATTTTGTGGTTTGGTGGTGCCAGCCTGCCTGACGATTTCGCCACTTTGTCGGGCTGGACTGCTCCGAGTTCTGCTCACAACACCATTGATCTTGTTAGGCAGTCCGTTCACTTTACTGCCATCCTCAGTCCGTGTACTCTGGTTGCTCTTGCTCGACTCGTTGGACACGACGCTCATTTTACGGCTCCCCGAGAACCCTGAGTCTTCTGTTTCAGGCTGTTTGGCAGGTGTGGCCTTGGTGGCAGCAGGTTTGGTAGCAGGGACTCTGAAAGCCTGTTTAGTGACAGGAGTGGAGACCAGCTGAGAGCGCCTCTCCGCCTTCTTAACGACGTGTGTAGCTAGAGAGTTCCTCCTGGTTTTGCTGGGGGATGACTGCGTGGAGACTGTGTCACTCTCGGAGCGCTTCACTGTGCCGGCCGCAGTCTTAGGGCGCCGCTTTACCGGCTTAGTTTTACTACTGCGTCTAGCCGGGGAGGTAACGTCCTTCTTGCTATCTGTCCCAGCAGAGCTGAGATCTCCGAGCGACTTGCTGCTCTGCTCCTGCTCCACGTACCTGCAGGGAGAGGATGAGGGTTATAGAATCTAAATTCAAATGGATTGGGAGGGTGGATTTTACATCAAAGACAACCATTATGAAGGTCATTCATCATTCGGCGCCTTTTACAGACTTACAGAGTGACTCACATAGATAGATATAGGGCTACTGAGCTACAGAATACTTAGGGGGGCTTAACAAGCACAATGCTATATTTAGAATACGAATAAAGCAGCAATTATCTGAGTGTGCTAAGAGTTATAGAGTACCCTAGAAATAGTGGGAAATATCTTAGACAAAGCATAATTATGCATATAATTAAGCATTATATCACTTGAATCATGAGCCTTATTCAAGGTAATCCTTAGGGACATTGTTGCTCATATTATAAGTCATAAATCACACGATCTTTGGCATCTGCAGTTATATGGGGTGCTTACCATAATGTGTACATGCTATCATTATTTTGTGTAACTATAGATTGCTATGAGCAGGGTTGATTAGTTTGTTGTAAATGCTGCTTTTAATTTCTGCTCAGAAAGTCTTGTTTTTTAATCACAGCAAAAAATACTATCAATATCAGCATATTCATCCCATGATAAAGACGACACTCCATGATAAGACGACACTCCAATAAAAAGACGACACTCCATTAAAAAGACAACACGTTACATGATAAAGACGACACTCCATTAAAAAGACAACACTCCATGATAAAGACAACACTCCATGATATTTGATAAGGACGACATTTCATTAAAAAGACAACACTCCATGATAAAGACATTAGACAACACTCCATTAGAATGACGACACTCCATGAAAAAGACAACACTCCATGATAAAGACGACACACCATTAAAAAGACAACACTCCATTAAAAAGACAACACTCCAGTAAAAAGACAACACTCCATTAAAAAGATAACACTCCATTAAAAGACAACACTCCATGATAAAGACGACACTCCATTAAAAAGACAACACTCCAGTAAACAGACAACACTCCATTGAAAAGATAACACTCCATTAAAAGACAACATTCCATTATAAAGACGACACTCCATTAAAAAGACAACACTCCATGTCAATAAAGACAACACTCCATGATATTTGATAAGGACGACATTTCATTAAAATGACAACACTCCATGATAAAGACATTAGACAACACTCCATTAGAATGACGACACTCCATGAAAAAGACGACACTCCATGATAAAGACGACACTCCATGATAAAGTTGACACTCCATGACAAAGTTGACATTCCATGATGAAAACAACCTTATCTATCTACCTGCGGAACTTCTTGCACATGTGGTGGTAGGTGGCGGTAGTAGGGTTGGTGTTGCGGGTCAGCAGGTCCAGGACAAGGGACTCACCGTTCACATTGTGATACTCCTCCATGTACACAATCACCTGGACAGAGTTAATTAACTAATTGGAGGATAATCTGCACAGAGTTAATTAGCTAATTAGAGGATCACCTGGACAGAGTTAATTAGCTTATTAGAGGATAACCTGCACAGAGTTAATCTAATTATACGCTAATTAGCTTTAACTTAGAGGATTACCTGGACAGAGTTAATTAGCAAATTATAGGATTGCCTGCACAGAGTTAATAAGCTAATTAGGCTCTAATCACTTTGACAGAGTTTAGTTAATTAGCTGACTGGAGGATTGTCTGCACAGAGATTAGTAAGTTAGCTATTTAGAGGACAGCCAGCGCAGAGTTTAGTTAATTAGACTCTTATTACTTCTAATTTAGAGGATTACCTGCACAGCGATTAGTTAATTAGCTAATAAGGGGATTACCGACATAGAGTTTAGTTACTAAGCTTATTAGAAGATCACTCTAATTAGAAGAGTATAGTCAGTTACCTAATTAGAGAAACACCTGCACAGAGTTAATTAGAGGATTAACTGCACAGAGTTAAGTTAATTAGCTTGTTAGAGGGTCACCTGTACAAAGTCCAGTAAATTAGCTTATTAGAGGATCACCTGCATAAAGTTTAGTTGATTAGCTTATAATTAGAGGATTACCTGCACAGAGTTTAGTTAAAATCTTATGCCAGGTGGAGTTTGGAGGGTCGTGTTGCAAACTCCCCGCGGAAAAATTGCACGCGACGAAGGGTAGGGTAAAATCCCACTAGCAATAGCCTAACTCTAAGCAAACAATATTTATAGCTCTGTAAATCATAAAATTCAAACAGATTTGCCTCATCCGTATAGACTTTGTGACGTATGAAATTTAAGTCCATCATAGTCTTCTGTATTTCATAGTGAATTCATCCGTATAAAAATATTCAAGGGCCGTAAAAATTGCATCCGTACAAGACTGGTGAAATATAAATATTCTTTACTACTTATGTTCGTTTTCGTATTTCGCAACGTACGTTATTTCGAATCCGCGAGGGGGAATCTAGAAAAGTAAAATTCCGCATCCCCTGGGTCCATGCCCGACGAAAAATAGCAGTTGCAAACTTAAACCATTGTCCGCGATACTGTTAGCCTAATACCTTCACTACAAACACCCATCTCCTCATTGGTCCCTGGATGTAATTACCTCCTGATTTAGGTCCTCGTTCGTGGGGAAGTTAGGGGATGCGATGAAGGTGACGGGGTCCTCCAACCAGACATCCGCCGCACACTCCTCCAGACTGATCCGGTCCTTGGGTTCTGGCTGCAGGAGCCGGTGCAAGAGATCCTTCGCTTCTGAGGGAGGAATTAGGAAAATGAAATGGGGGTCATGAAGGAAATTAATGCAACGAGTCAGAAGATTCAAGTTATGAGGATTGAGAGGACAAAAGATTTCGGGGTAACTGAAGGAGAATGAAAAATTCAATTTGGGCACATGAATTCAGTGAGATATTACACTTACAGGTTCCGCCCTGGATCATCCATTAAAGTGACCATGGTCCATGAATTAACCAAGTTTTAATCTAGGCTTTGAGAGGTTTGCTTTAACATGGCTAAACAGACAAGTAAACCAGAACACTAATCGGGCCTGGTTACAGATCGCGAAGCTTTGGTGACCAGTATAATCGGGGCATCGGGCTAATTTGAGAATTATCACATGGAGAATGATCTCCGAATTAGGCGTGTTACAACTTAGAGGCGTGGAGTAAAGCGGCGAATAGTGAGTGCTGGTAATAGTTAGGAAGGGGGGAGGGGGGTTATTCCTACTGAATTATTCCGGCTACAAGCATCATCCACCGGCAATATCATGAGTAGTGTGCACACTAAGGCAGTAGCCACGGTGTGTAGTGTGTACTTTCAGTAGATTGCGGCAGGTCGTATTAATGCTTATATTATTAGAAAGGGCATTAATCAGAACAGGAACACCACGAGGGGACCATAGCAGCGCTACGACAATGCTACTGTGAAGCCACGATGAAGCTACCAAGGCGCCAGGGCGGTGCCATGGTGAAGCCACAATGATGCCGTCGCTTCACCGTGGTGCTGCCGTGGCGATGCTGTTCTGATTCATGCCCATTATGGCATTATAAATTTTGTTTACAATTATAAGTTCCATTCATAGCAAATCAATCGTGGAAATCACTTTGCCAATCATGTTGATAATTCTATAATCGAAGCAATGAATCGCACCTGCTACCTATCAGGAGTTTCTATACATAGTAGTTATAAGGGAATAATGTCATCAGCTTAATTATACGAGAGATCTGTGTTGTTATTTTGTTCTAAGCTTCACAACTTGGTGTTAAGTTAAAGAACCGCAGTGTCTACTTCAGTTTACACTTCCACTAATCGTGCTACAACCGTGTTGTGAGTTTCGAAACACTATAGATCATTCAGTGCTCCAGGTTCGCTAGTCATCGAACAAAGTTGAATGAACTAATCGGCCCCACAGCAATTGATCCTGCGGAGGCAGCAGCAGGTGCAGTAAATTGTTTTGACGTTAGCATTCTTATCAGGAACAGTAAATCATTTTGACATAGGTACCCTTGTCAGGAACAACAAATCACTTTGACATTGGTACCCTTGTCAGGAATTACAGTTACCGCTGTCCATCTAATTGCCTGTCAAGTGCCAGGCATGACACTCAACTCTGCACTATTCATTAGGTATTCCAGGTTCTGTCAGCAGTCGTGATAGTTCTAATTAGAGATCTGTTGCTGCAGAGGGGAGGGGTCTACCACTACTGGTAGGGTGGGGAGGGTTGTAGCGCGTACTCACACCTATGCAGGCTTAGATGGGGGTACTTATATTAAATCAAACCTCATTAGCTCATTCCTTTTACCAGCCCTATTCCAAATATCTTTCCAGTATTCCCGATCAAGTGCTTTTTCAACCAGACCCTGTCGAAAAAGCAGGCTTGTCTTGCTCGACACTTTATTTAAGCGATTAAATAAGAAGGTACTTTATGTACTTTAGAGGCGTAAGACGAACACGCAGACAATATAGAGCCCTGCGAGAGCAGGGCTCTATATAATATTTAAATGTCGACAGCGCAGCTGGAGACATTTAAATAATTTAGAGTGCGAGGCGAAGTGAAGCTGAGCCGAGTGCTCTAAATCATTTCTGCGGTGAGTTTGAGCCTCTAAAGTACTATAGTAGTCGAACGGTGTATACAAGACACACCCTGTACACAACAAGCACACATTACCTTATATGGTAATAAGCAAATGCTTGTTTACATAACAAAAGCGCATAACTCAGCCGTTTTTGAGCAATTTTGATCAAATTTTCAGGATATTACGGGCAACATATGACCAATATAATACTAGAGTAGCTAACATTTTTGACCTTCAGAAATTGAGATATCTTAAATAAACCGGTTTCATGTTTAAAAGTTATCGCAAGTTAATAACTGGCTTTTCGGTCATAACTCCGCTTCTGGGGCTCAAAAATGAATCTAAACTTCACTGAGATGTTGCTCATATCTAGCTCTAAATATCCTGAAGGTTTCATCGGGTTTGCTCAAAAAACCTCGGAGATATGCACATTTTTGTAACGCAAAAGCAAAGGTCGCATAGATGTGTATTTAAATTGGTATTTAATTACAGTGTGTCTCCAGGTTCTGATGATTCGGGCACCATACCGTTAAATCAGAACATTGGTGAGATTCCCTGGAACGGAGCTTCGTTGCTGCTCCCGAGGCCGTAGTCTGTAGATTAGCTTGCTAATACTACAGCGATGGTGCGTTAAGACTAAGAAGCAACAAGTAGGCTGCCAACTTTCTTATGCTCTTGTAGTATAAGAACAACGTGCAACCTAACAGACTAGCGCTGTATCAGCCATTAGTCTTTCCTCTTACAGTCAATAGTTCTTTGTGCTTTTAGCCGGATGAGAACTAAAAATCCTCCAGATCTACCAGTGAGGTCCCAATCTGTCACACTAAAATCAAGTGATATTGGGGAATTTTGTCCAGCAGTTTGAACTAGGGCTTCTTTGCCCTGCGGAAGCTCTGCCAAAATTTTAAATTTCACCACTCAAAAAACATAGAATTTATTTGAATTAAATATATAATTCATACATGTGTTTATGTAAAAGGATATTAGAATTATCTCACAAAACAAATAAACGTAGAAGCACACCTTTACAAGGTAATAATAACAAAAGACGATGATACCCCAATTGATTCAAGACAATAATGGAAGGAGAGCAGGAGGGTCCTGACATTTAGATAATCTACCACTTAAAATGAAATCCGTACCACTTTTTAAATTATCTACCGAAGGCAACCCAGCTCATGCCTTCAAAACTTCAACTATATGACTTTTTGACCGACCCATGGCAATGTGGACAGGGAGAGTAAATCTATTTTCTGTGCTTTGGACAGAAATATAGTTGACTCAAACTGTAGTGTGCAGCAGTAAAGGCGGCTTGTCTGGCCTAACACCGGACCCCCATTGCTCAGTGAAGTTCACCAAGCCAATGTCACTGAAATGCTGTTCCCAATAAAGCCAGAGCACCCAGTGGGTACCAGTGGCAACTTGCCGTCGCTATAAGTGGTGTCCCGTGGCCCCAGTGCTGGCAGTGCCCTTAAGGGTACTGTCCCCCTTACTTCCGAGTTTGGGGAACCTACAATACAATACAATACAATACAATACAGTGTGTCATAACAAACACATGATATAAAACGCGTGTAGAACACGACTCTACGCATATAGTACTACCCTTTAAATCGGTCAAAACTTGTCGTGAGACTACTATAGATAATTAAATAGTTCAATGGGGGAGAGACAACATTATTTAATTTGGCCCAAAATCCCTTGTATTTCAAAGGATCGTATTTTTCATTTTTCATGAGAATCGGGGATTGGTACCCTCACAACCTTTGTGGTCAAAGAAGTTAGTGAGTTTCATTTTTGTGATAGTCCTTTAGCAGATCGAAGGGGAGCTTTTCTCAGAAACATTCCCCTTCGACTAAGAATAGCGGCGGGTTTTGACTTTTTGAAAACAATAAATAGAAGAAATAAATAGAGAAACTCCCACAAATAATCCCCGCATATTCCGTCAAATTTCGGCGATTACTGTAATTATAACTTCCTGAGTCATTTTGTTTGATATTACGATGGGGTTGCATCTAAGAGGATAAGAGGTACAGATCATCTACCCTATTGGAACTGGGCCTGTATCAGTATGCCAAAGAAGTTACTACTTGCTGGTATTTACGCGCAAATCTTTGCTTAATTCGACATTCCGCTTGCAAAAGGATTTTCCTATCTGGTGTATGATTTCGCGGCAGAAAAAGGCGCTTAGAGTTAGAACTTAAGAACTACACAACTTCGCGCCCCCTCTGACAAAGTGCCACATGATACGCGTCAGACAATTGAATGTCATCACTGTAACCTGAACACTTTTTCTTTCTTTTAGCAACTCTTGAGACTAAAGACTACGGAGACTAACAGTAATGTAGCAACACACATTTGACACAAACCGTGATACCCTTGACAGTAATGGTCCGAACCATCGATAGTTTTGCGGAGTAATTATGGTTCGATCAATCAGAGCGCCATATGAATTTTAAGCCGCATTCTATTGGTCGAACCAGGGATTTCTCTGGACAACAATTCCTTAAAGCTGAAGACATGCCTTCGACATTATGTTGCTGTGTTACTGTGCTATACTAGCATTCTCGATTAGGTTGACGGTGCTACAGATGAAAATATGCATTTTACTGACATTGACTAAATCACGTTATATTTTGTACTAAATGTAGATTCGTACTTAATGTAGATGGATTAAATACTTGTTCAAGTTTTTATTTGTTCTTCCTCTGCAAGGAAATTTCAATATTCTCTGCAAACCTTGTGATATGCCGGCTGGTAAGAGTTCCATATCCCCAGTTACCATCTTTTGATACAGCTTCTTCAAGTTGAAGGGCTTAACTTTGAAGGGCAGCTTCCCAACGAGCATCGCAAACATGTTCACCCCAATGAAACGGGAGATTGTAAAGTTGGAAGGAAATCATCAGTGCTATTATGGACACTTTATAAGTAGTGCAACGTAAGGCAAAAAACCGGGCTTAACCGAGATAAACTCCTGGGGTTACGCCCTCGGGTTGATATCAGTTTTGGCATAAAATGTTAGCTTATGAGTTATGATGATATCAGTGGCACGCCACCACATTGCTCATTTTAATATCGACTAATCATTCGAAGAGTTTTCCATTCATTTCTTTGCCGGCTCTATAATAATTCTTCCAAACCATTTCATAACCGTTCAGTAACAGTGACTAATTCACAATTTCACAAAATATATCTTAAACCCCTCAATGTTATGGCTTTCTGTTAAAACCTTAGACAACACATTCAGCATAACTGATAACCCAAACATATCGCCTACAACCACTCTAATAGTTAAATACTATATTTCCACATAACGGATAGCAATATTCTGAAATTAATGATGGAAAAGTATAAT
The DNA here is from genome assembly GCA_011033025.1 of Beroe forskalii. Lineage (NCBI taxonomy): Eukaryota > Metazoa > Ctenophora > Nuda > Beroida > Beroidae > Beroe > Beroe forskalii. The sequence continues at coordinate 832,361 of WFMF01000017.1, read as the reverse complement.
CTAAATATCTATGAAGCTAACCAGCTAACATTTCCCTCTTTTCAATAAATTTGTCTCCTGACAAAGTCACAAAATAATCCATTTCAGTACAGCATTATAGAAGAAGCACCTTCATTTAAATAGAAATCTAATCGATCATCATTGATAATTTAAGTTATGGAAAATTAGCGATCACATATTTCATCATCATGCTATACCAGTACTTACAACTTAATTGACATCACCTACTTCCATGCGTACAAATCTGAACGCTGCTTGATCATACCAGAACGAAGCTTAATCCTATCTGGAAGTACTGAAAACTAACCCAGTTTTCATTCGTTACTTACGTAACCTTTTCAATTCACATGTCACAAACACAACATTAGAGATTAACCAGGAAGTAGCTAGTTCCCCTAAATGCATTTCATTAAACATCCTTAAAATAATCATTATAGATTCATAACGCGCGCATCAAACACAATGCCAAGGATGATTCTCATTTATAATGTTGTGGCTAAGTCAATAAACCCAATTATTACCTAGCAAAAACTTTCATAAACACTCAACAATGCCATATCTCTTGCACTACGCAACTCTACTGGTAGGGAACACGTGAAACTCTGAAGCGGGGACACTTCATACTGTCTCATACTCGTTCTGCCTCACACTTGTCTGTCCCACTCCATAAGCAACATCGTCGGTTGTCGTGAATCGCTCCATCTCGGTGGTCTCCTCTTCTGCACGGGGACTCCGAATCCTATCGTCCACCACCAGACACCCAAGTCAGTGGTCAGGTAGTCCACCATCCATTCGTCCATACAGGAGCACTAGGAACAGTCCTAACGTGCTAAGCCATCCCGGAAATAAACTGGGAACAGTCCCATAAGTAGCTGTTTATCCGGAAATTCCACAGGGAACTGTCCCTCAAGAACTATAGTCCGTTTGAAATTCCACAGGGAACTGTCCCTCAAGAACCAATCCACCTGTGAATCCTTTGGGAACAGTCCACAAGATTCAATCCGTCCTACATGTGCACTGGGAACAGTCCTCTAGTGCTGGACGATTTTCCAAACATTAATTTCGATGACATGTGTGTTGTGAGTGACTAACTTCCCCACAATAATAACAAACCCCACTATCATCGTCACTCCAATCCGCCATTAAATTGGAACTACCAGGCATCCTATCAGCAGTCATCAATGACACATCACATTTCTATTAGCCACAGCTTCACGTCGGTGAAGCAAAACCTTTTTGATATTGCTGGTTTCTACGCGGGCGGAAGCATAATGGCATAAGTCAACGTAGCAAAGGTCTTACCAAGCATTTTAGAAGCTAAATTGGTATCCTGTAAACCAGCACAAAAGCTTTCAATAACCGTGGCATTAGTATCCGTGGTTTCACCATAAATTTTCTGCCCGAGCAACCGTATAGCGTCACCAAAACTGACAATATCCTCAGAGGGATCCTGAATTCTAAATTTCAAAGAAATACGCTCCGGAACATCCGGGCTCTTTTTCAAGGCAGCCTTAATTAGAGCAACCACACTATCCTTTGACAAGTCAACCTCGTTGTCAGATTTATGGATGTCTGTGAAAGCAATGGCTTGGATACGTCTCAAGCTACGATCATCAACATGGGCTTTTAAAAGAGAAAATTGGCACCGCTTTTCACACTTCGATGACGTAATAAAACATTTTAAACGTTCCCAAAAAAGATCAACATCATCACCGAATTTGAAATCCGCAGGCCCCTTGATGTAAGCAAAATTTGCCATCCAAACTCAGCCCAACCACGAATCTTTTTACATCAAAACAAACGCGATCACGAGCCAAACAGTTGCCATCAAACAAAATTCTAAACGAAAGTGTTTATGTTACAAAAGTGTAACGCATACAGTTCGCGCCACTGTGAGAGGGTATACACAATGGGTGAACTACGTTGGTCCGCACTTTCGTTTAGGTTTACTCAATGACAACCACCATCTTCCAAACCATTTCGTAACCGTTCAGTAACAGTGCTAATTCACAATTTCACAAAATATATCTTAAACCTCTCAATGTTATGGCTTTCTGTTAAAACCTTAGACAACACATTCAGCATAACTGATAACCCAAACATATCGCCTACAACCACTCTAAAGTTAAATACTATATTTCCACATAACGGATAGCAATATTCTGAAATTAATGATGGAAAAGTATAATCTAAATTGCTGCACGAACTTGCGTAACATTCTACAATTCATATTCCGAATTTACCACAGCACAGAATATTCATTTTGGTAGCATCCTACAAACAATCTCAGAAATCTAAACCACACAGAACACTCACATGGCCCACACGTCCACCTTGCTGTCGTATCCCTTGTTAGCCAGTAGTTCAGGTGCTGCGTAAGCAGGGGAGCCGCATTGGGTGCCCTTGCCGCCCTTGCTCTCCAGCGACTTGAGGCAGTTGCTCAGTCCGAAGTCTATGATCTTCAGGTCTCCCGTCTTGGAGAGCATGATGTTCTCCACTTTGAGGTCGCGATGTACCACTCCAGCACTGTGGATGTGCCACACGGCGCTCAGCAGCTGCCCCATGAACCTGGGGGAGGGGTTTAATGAATCAATACACAGTACCTTCACAACGCTCGAGCGGTGCGAGGGGTTGTACCGCTCACACGGCACTCAGCAGCTGCAACATAAACCTGAGGGAGGGGTTTAATCTTTTAATGAACCATTAGACACAACTGAGGAGAGGATTTGTCAACATAGCCTGTTTCTCAAAAGAATTTTAGATTTGATAATTACTCCTAGAGTGGACCGTGGGCATCCTTTCATCTGAGATTTATAGATAAAATCTCACACTGTGAGAGCTCCTGATTTGGGAGACGATAGTTGAATGGCTAGAACCACTTAATATTCCGTGATACCTTCACCGGTAGCAATTGACATAATATCGTATCGTGTACATAAAGATTAACAATTGATAGCTAGAACTATTGATAGTTATAAGATGAAATTAATCGTCATACTGTTTTAATTAACATGTGCATGCCAAGTGTACACATCCATTGTTAGCATGTTCGATGTAGTTCAAACAACGACAGTTTAATCGTGGATAATTCGTAGAAATAGATTAGATGGACATCCGATATGAAGATGGGAATTGATGATTCATATCACTATGTGTGCTCATCAGTTAAGAGCCAAGGTAACAAAAAGGGCAGTTTGAAGCTTTAAATAATGATCTAAAATCTGACTGGATTTGTTATTGTCACCACCTCTCGAGATAGATAGAAAGCAAATTTCCTGATTGAAAAATGGCTACGATCTTCACGAAAAAGTAGACGGGGGACAGTTACAGTTTTTGAGATTTTTATTTATGCCCTATCCCAGTTAGTGCTAGTGGGAAAGAGTTAGTGCTAAGTGGGACAAGGGTGTCCCACTGCACCCGGGATCCTTGGATACTGACAACTAAAAATTTTAAAGAAAAATCAAATTTTTCATTTAATCAAAACAGTCATATTTCAAGAAAGATTTTTGATGCCAAACAACAATTTGGAAAATTCTTTATCTGTTTTACAGTGTCAACTTACTTCTTGTCGTAGACTTGTTTATGTTAAATGGCTTTTATCTGTTAACTGAATCGAATCATAAATTGAACAAGTTTATGTAATTGACCCACTCCACTCTGATTTGAAATCCCCAGCCTTTTAGGTCATCCAAGAAAACATACACTGGGGAACAGTAATTACAGCCTCCCTGCCTATTTGGACCTGGAGAGTAAGTAAGCTGGGACCTCAGAACATAAATAACTCTTTTTTACACATACAGTAAAACTATTCACTTGAAGTTATATCATTGTAACAATAACGTCAACTATCGAAGTGTTTATTATGAATGACCTAAGCTACAATAATATATCAGCTGGTCTATAAACAAAGACAGAATAGTTTTATAACACAAGAGCTATTTTACCCTCAATATCCGATACATTTCATGAGGGGTAAGGGTAAGGACTATTAAGGAGTAGGTATTATTATAGGCATATCGAGTTGCTTATTGCTTTATTTCATCAACGAACTCCGTTTTATTGTACCTACCTTATGAATAAAGTAGATTTTTGTTTACATCTAAAAATATATTTATTTTATTCTTATATGATTATTGTGGTTATGTCCTTACATCCTTTCATTGGTTGAAAGGTTGAAAACTATAACATAGATTTAATCAGAAATATCGCAAGACAGAACTTTGCAAACTAACTTTTTAGTTTCTTTCTCGCTCAGCTTGTCAGACTTTGATATGTGGTCCTTCATTTCACCTCCTCGTATTAGCTCCAGAACCAGGTAGTAGGCCATTTCAGTCTCCATGCTCTCGTACAACGTAACCTAAACACAAGGAAATATCTTCAGAATCAACTATCTAAACACAAGTAAATATCGTCAAATTTTAGAAGGGATTTTAGATTTGATTGCTTTCCAATGTCAGTTTTTGCCGAAAGGGTTAACGAATTGGGGAATAGGTATCCGTTAATTAAAGATCTTTAACAGTCACTGGCTGTCACAGCTGACAGCTGTTGGAATAGATGCCCACAAAAATTTAGGAGACTAATGGACTTACTTCTATGCTTATCAAAATATTAAACTCAATACTTTTGTATTCATCACATGAATTACTGCATCTAATTATTATTCACTGGAGCAGTACTGTACGTCAATTCAAAGTAAGGCTTATACCGAATACCGATTAGGATCAGGATTAACTCTTAAGCCTAAGAATGATAAGCTAAGGAGTTATAGGATACAGGAAAACACAAACATTTCATTTCTATCATTTCAATACATTAGTTTATTGCTGCTTCGGTGGGTTTCAACAATAGTTCCCAATTCTCGATAATACAAAAGAGGTCGCCCAGATAATGATCTTTAGATCATTTCTCGCTTTATCGATGATCAATGGTTGATGAAAGATAGGCCAGGGAATTTACTGTTAATTATAAAGACTAAGGAACCTAACCTCTGCAAATGGGTTGATTCAGTTCTCAATTCTTATTATTTCGTGCAATGAATAAGAATAAACTAATTACTCCTTTACTTGAGATAATTACAAAATACTTATATTTGCACACTAATTTCCACCTGATCACATGAGATAAATCAAGAACCCAGAATGCAGTATGAAATCATCATTTCCTTTTCGATTTGCAAAGTTGTAAAACTCGCTATGAAAGTGTTCGCTGCAGAGCCCATGAATAACCATGATCTCAATGAATATTGAATTGAAGAGACAGCTAATACTCGGATACATGAAAATTACTCAGTTGAACGTCATCAACTTGACACGTTGAGCTATGATAATGACGTCATCACGACCACCTATTATCCTGGCTACAGAGTAACATAAGTAGTGATTGTGAATCTCCTGAATAAAAGCAGTAGAATGAGAGCTACTTACCACATTAGGGTGTTGCATACACTGGAGCAGCTTAACTTCCCGCTTTAGATTCTTCCACAAGTAGCTGTCTTGTTTGGCTTTGGTTTTGTCAATTATCTTGATTGCAACCTGGCGGAAGAGACAAAAGGTTTTATAATGTAATTGCTCCATTACATCCCGGAATATGGGGACAGTTCTCCGTAGGGAACTGTCACACGACAAAAGATTCTGTTCACATTATGCAAGCAACGTGCACTGTAATTACAATCAGGGATGCTCAATTTTCGACATGAAAGGGTGCAAAGGGTGCCGTCAATAGAGTTCATTGCCAGATATTGTATCGATGAATTCGCTGTCAATGTAATATTCTAGGACATAGTGTAGGCTATGCGTAGTTAGTGATACTGAGTCCAACTCAGTACGGCCGTATGGGGAGGGGGGGGGGCGTTATATGGCGACTACCGTCATTTAAAATGTCACTAATAAAATTACAAAAGAGTTTGTAAGTAAATCATTATTAAGTTCACTCCTCGGCCTATATCTTCTGATAGTCGCAGGAGTGAATGACTGATGTTCTGAAGCGGCTGATGGCACTTATGGCTAAATCAATGGATCATTCTCAAGTGTCAGCCTGAAAGTTTGATAATCATGAAAAAGGGCATGGACGAACGGACATGCGCGCGCACGTGCAACCAAATATAACTGCCCTCTTAGTGGATATTAGCATGGTTACCACAGGTGAGGTAATATGTACAAATTTTCCGGGCACCTTCTGAACTTGTCCAATGCCAACCCTCCTCAATACCCTTTTGTTTATACATTATACAAAAAGGCCAGTGGATAGAGAAAAAAATTTAAAAATACCCGATAGTATGCAAATCAATATGTTCAAATTGAGTGTTTTAGAAAGTATTTTTACCTTTTCACCAGTTATAACGTGCATCCCTTCTTTCACTTTAGCGAAGGCGCCTTCCCCGATAGTTTTTCCAATGAGGTAGTTCCCTATCCTCTTCTTACTGAAATGTTAATAAACTTTTTTGATTTTGTTCTTGAAAAGTAATTTAAAGTTTTTTGAGTGAGTGAATTGTTCTAGAAATCACCAAAGAATCATTATGAACTGGCTGCAGATGTTCAAAGTATTGCCATATATGGCGATACTCTGAACATCTGCAGCCGGTTCATAATGATAAATTCTGCGACTTTTCATTTCAGTCAGCTATTTCATAATATATTATGAAAAAGCTGACTGAAATAAAAACTCACAGATTTTTCACATTTTTGCTGTCGCTGGATCTATCTTCAAACTTGGCAAATAATTTCTTCGTTTCTACACTAGTTTCCTCGTCTTATTTCTCGTGACTAAGTGACTTAAACACTTATCAATGTGCCAAATAATGTTAGAGCCAACAAAACCAGCACGACAATCTAAGAATCTTAAAGATTCAAATAATTCAAATTCTGCCAGTAACCGATCGTATTTGAGCACAAAAAGTCACTAAATTTGAAATATTACAATTTAAACTTGACGGATATGATAATATATTGTCTATGTAAAACTTCGCACTGGAAACTGTAATGTATTCGAGTAACAAGTATGACATGAATGGCTCTAAGCAAGCACACTTGTACATCTATGACAACCGCTGCGAGTTTTTACCTGTTGTAAGACAAAACCACCTCGCGGGGTATTCGGTACACATTGTCAGGCACCGACCCATTGGGGCAGGTTACCATGGTGTTTTGATCGCACACAATCATAGTTTCAACACACGGTCAACAAACACAAACTAGCGCATAGAATTCAAGCAAAAACAGTGACATTTAACTTGTCATGCTTTCTTTTGATAATGCAATTGCAAATATTTTAGTATCAATTGAGCTAGTGTCTTGGTTCTCAAGCTTAGGGTGGCATTGTCAACAAGATGCGATGTCACGTGGGCACCTCCCCCACGTGAGCAGGTCACATGACACGACGTGTCACGTGACCCAGAGTATCACGTGACTAGGTGAGCGTGGCAATGAAGTTTCGGCTTCACGTGTCGGCAATCCAGTGGCACGTGCAGGACTATTCTGATATGCGACAATTATAAAACATACGATACACAGCTTACTAAAACCAATCGTAACTTGGAGCAGTGAGATTGTGTGGATGTGCCAGCTATTGCTTCGTCACAAAACACACGTGACTTAAAGATCACGTGACATTGATACCACGTGACAAGGAGCTCTAAACCATGTGATTGGCTGTTCAATCCGTTTGTTTATGCTACCATACACACAATAATTCATTCTAGCGTCATTGGCATAAAGCAAGCTTGCGATGTCAATAATGGCATTGATTAAATGTCGGGACATTGTTTGTAAACACGGAAAGTTGCCAGTAGGGGGTTGGTATGCTAGCATTTCACTGAATATTCCATTATTTCTAATGCGTAGGGTTTTTTCAACTAATCATGAATTGTACTCCTCCACATGCTAGGTTGCCGTTATAGCACGTAACTTTATAACTTTTATCTTGATGTATGATCATCTTTGTCTACAGGAAACCTTTTGACAATAAGTTAAACGTATCGTGCATGGTCACTGTTTTATGTCACCGTATGATCACTCAATTTAAAATGATTACTTTGGACGCCGTTCAATGAAGACAGACTAATTTTTTAACTCTCAAACATCACCTCCCCCAAAGGTAACACTTCATCCTGCCAGGATGTCAGATGATGACGGGAGAAAGAGAACCTCCACGAATGAAACAACACCCCAGTTACTCCAGTGAAGCAGACTTGGCAATAGGAATCCTCCTCTGCATCTGCAGTGTGACAGGGGTGCTGTTCAATGCTATTTCCCTCGTCTACTTCATCTGCAACGGGGGGAGGAACAAGAACTCCCGGTACTTCCAGACCATCTACCAGATCATATGCCTGGTGGACTTCCTGGTGTGCCTCACTCTCTTCCCCTACATAGAGGCTGTGTTCGGAGAGGGCAGACAAGGAGATCTCCTCACTAACCAGACAGTTTGTGAGGCGTGGGCCATGCTGTGGAATGTCCTCCCTGAGATGACCGTGTTCATGGTGGCCTTTGTGAGTGTGTCCCGGCTCACCCTCCTCGTGAGACCTCACAAGGTGTTCGCTCCGGCGCTGGGATGGTTAGTTCCCCTCCTCTACTGCACAGCCACGGTGCTGTTTAAAGGGGTGTTGCGAACTCTCCGGATCACCCAGGCGCACTACATCAGTGACATCGTCTTCTGTGTGTACATCCCGGACTTCGGGGAGCAAATGGGGGACTACGAGCCCACCCCAGGGGAGTGGAGGTGGGATGTGGTCCTCAAGGCGCTGGCATGTGTCCAAAGCGGGATGACGGTACTACCCATCACCCTCAGCTGTGCGCTGTCTGTCCTATTCCTCTACAGGAACACTAAAATAACCACGAACAAGAAGGGCAGCTCCTCCAGACAACAACAAGCTACTCTGACAGTCATCATCTTCACAGCTGTCTACATCGTGTTCAACATCCCGCTCCTAGGGCACTACATCAACCTCACCATATGGACTTCCAGTCTCGACATAGGCAACATCACCATGGCAGATGTCCAGTTGTCTCAGCAGGAGTACTTCAGCGCGCCCTTCGTCAGCAAGTACATGGCCCTGCTCTTTTCAGTGTGCTTCACGTCAATGAACAGTGCTGCCAATCCTGTGATTTACTACGTCAGGATGAGGCCTTTTAAGGACTTCGTGGATGGAAAGGTGTGTAGGAGGAAGGTGGAACCGCGACCCAGCCAAGCCAGCACTATGGAAAGTGAGGTCACTGTGGAGAGATCTGAGAAAGTGAAAACAACTTCCACGGGACTGTAAAGAATGAAGGATAAAACGACACTTGGATCTGACTGTGACTACCGTGTTCCTCAATAAGTGCCTACTGTATTAGAATCACCTATTAACGCTAATACCAGCGTCAATAAGACAAAATTCTATGAGTTGCATTTAGAGTCGCATGGGCGTTGCGCGGCGTTGTCTTTAGGTCGGGTAACGGTAGCCTCAACATCTTGAACTATTGAAATCTTGAACTATTGAAATCTTGAACTATTGAAATCTTGAATTACTGATTTATGAATTTATTTCTTCAATGGTTTATTGAGGACAAAAATTCCCACTTAATATGTGGATTGAAATTAAAATCGTCAGTGAAAGTGATCATGATGATGTATTGCAATGCGTGTAGGAACTTTGTATAATTGGTAGATATTATAAGGCATTATCGGTTATCTTGTAATTTTCTTTTAGGATCAATTCTATATATCATGATTATATGTAACTAATTTTGATTTTTTTTTCTTACCATTACGATAACGTTTATCTTTTTATGGATCTTTGCTGCTGCATGATGCGAAAAAAATTCATAATTTATAACGTCAGGCACGAAGATCCTCTTTCACTTACCTAAGTTTTTATCATTAACCTAAGTTTTTACCTCGTATTTCGTAAGACTAGAATGTACCATGAATAATTCCACTGCCCTATTTCTGGCGAACTGTTTGAGATAGAAGTTTTGTTTCTTTGTGCGAACTACGTGAATCTAAAGAGAATTTTGAACAAAATAGGCCTCATCTCATTAACAGAAAACGGCGTCACAGTAAACAGGTTTGATTCTAGAAAAGTTGGTTAAATCAATGCCGCCGCTGTTGTCGTTTTTAAACTTAAATAGTTAAATAATCACAAAGCCCAAAAGAATAAAGAGCTTCATGTGCCCTGTGGGAATGACTGTGATCAAACTCAGTCCCTGGACCTGATTTGAACTTGTGTGACAGTTTTCTGTTCACCAGACGTCAAGCACTAAATGCAAAATAAGGAGTTGGGAACTGACGTACAGCGTTTTCTGAGGCAACTAAAAACTATTGCTTTTACGGGATTTAGAGAAATTCAAATTCATTTCAAAATGGTGGTTCGACAGTCTGATGTCTATATTACATCATGCATGATGTACTTCATTCCATGTATTGAAGCTCATTTCTTCAATTTATTGAGATGTGATATAATAGCGAACATTGCAATAACAATAATACTTTTCAATCCTAAAGCTTTTATAATCAAGCCAAGACAGAAAATCACAGTCAAAGCTCTCACGTAGGCCAAATTACGAAAATGAAACATCCCTTGTCATCCCATCTGGGATAAGATTAAACGAAATGTCGGATATCGGCAGTTCGCGGACACGAGAGGATTTGCCCCGAGATCCTCTCACTGACACCAGTACACTTTTCAAAAGTGCGAATGACAGTTTCGTTCGCATTGTGCTGATCACATCGCGATATTCCTCATTCGTTTTCTCTGCTACAAGTTCTGCAATTCTCCTATGAAATGCATGTGCCTGAGCCATGCCTCTAATGTACTATACACGAGTGGTGTGAAGCTGCACTTCTCAACCTGGATGACTCGTTGCTCGTACTCCCTCTTCTTAATGTTTTCGTGTTGGTTGTATACTGACTTGATGTCACGGTCCTTGTAGGAGTCAGCATTTGGATGAAAGATTCTGACATCGAACATCGTCTTCTGGAAAGGTCCCCAAAGCCCTCGAGCGGAGATGTCAAGACGTGCCCTCTCTTCCATATTCCCTGAGATTGTCTGAGAAGAAGCAATAGGAATCAGCTCGGGCTCGGTCTTAACGTCATGACAGACTTCCCTAAGAAACGCAGCGTTTGTGTCTCGAACTTTGTTGTGTCTGAAGATAAGGTAGCCACCATTTTTACAAATTAAAGTGTGGTCAACCGAATTCTTCTTTCCACAAACACAAACTGCTGGAATGTTAGGGATCTGCCAGCCGTACCTCAGCCTGAGTGCATCCCTGAACTCCTCCCACCCGAGAGAACCAATGGGCAGAACAGTGAGCCACGCCCCAGCACCTTTCTCTTGGGCTAAAGTAATGGACCTTTTCAGCCTGCCACCAGAAGGGTCTGCAACAATCTCAGTGATCTTCCTCAACAGCCTCACTTCCTTGTCCTTCAAACAGTCCCTAGTCACCTCAGCCACAGTCTCAGTCTGATAACCATCAAGGGTGGACTGTTGATCAAGTATCAGCTTCCTCAGGTTTTCGGTGATATTCACTGAGGCCTGGAACTCAAAATCTGAACCTTCCACTGGGTTTGAGATTCCAAGCCCCCCAAGTCTGACAGGTAGTGTGAACAAATTTCTCTCCACGTCTGACACTTGTCTTCCTACAATGGCTGGCAGGAAGCTATGCCGCAGGGCATATTCCAGTGGACCAAACAGTTCTGAGATGCCTGGTATAGTCCTCTGAACAAATGTCCACCTGTGACACAATGCCTTTGTGAAGGCAGCGTAGGCTGCCTGTGGGTCGACTTTCCCGATTTCAGAAAGCTGCTCAACATCCTTGACCCACTTCGTGACTTTGTCCTCTACATATCCCCTCCTGAACTCCTCTGTCCCCAGCACTGCACCAAGATGACGCTCTCCTTCACCCGTGACCTTAATGCCGGAACCCTTGAACATCTGTTTAGCCAACTGAAGACAGTCTTCGTTTACAATCAAAACAGATTTAGAGGGCTTAGGATGATATCCATACTGAGGCCCCCTAATGCAAAGGGAATCCCACCACTTCTTGATCTCTTCTAGTTTCCCTGCTGCAGTAGAGTCGTCAGCGTACCAAATCTGCTTACAAGCAGAGGTATCAACTGCAGATGAGAGCTCCGTGATGAGTGGCTTGACTCCCAGTGCATAGAAGGCCATAGCAGCAACATCACCCTGAGTACAGCCTTCATGGGATCCCATGTACTCAGTCGTCTCAGCATCACAAACAACAAGCATAGCGGGTTTCTGATAAGTGTTAGCAATAAACCGATGGAAGGGCGGACATAGCTCTCTGATGTTGTGAACTGCCAGTTCTCTGTTGATTGTGTTGAATGCATTATCTGCATCCACTAGCAGTACACCCTGAGTGTCTGTCAGCTCCCATTGCTCCCGAGTTGCGTGAATCGATGCCTCAATCCCAGCTTTCAGACCAGCACATGTTTGCAGAGGCCCAGCAGCGTGCTGGATGTCGTTCCTCAGAACACTGATGACCAGTTTGCCCACAATTCGCCGCAGTACCTCACCAACACCGACTGGTCTCACTCCAATGCCTCCCCGCTTATCGTTGCCCTTGTCCAGGGGGATAAGACGACAAGCCAGAAGTTCTTCCAAGGCTGTTGGGTTGACTTCTTTAGTGCTGATGTACTTGAGATGTGATATTATTTATACTTTTATGGAACAGACCAAGTATTAGATATTTCACCTCTAGGTTAGAGTCTGAGTTATGGTACTATGGTAAGGATCTTGGTCAGAGTTAAGGCGTTCGATGGTTGAGGTTATGGTGACTGTTGCGTTATGGTTACTTCTCCAGATGACACGAACCAGAAGATACCACCCTTCCTCTAGCTCTCTATGGAATAGAGAGCTGCAATAATCTATCATTGACGGGTCAGTCAGAAGGATTTAGCCAAATCCTCTGTCTCATGAGTTAGATATACATGCTAACAGCGTTGGCTGCTGTAGAATGAATCAGAATGATAGCATTGATCATGCATTTCGTGTGTTTTCATTTCGATTGATCGCGGATGACACGCGCGCGCGAATCAGCCGCGCGCAGCACATGCCCGAAAAATTTGCATCAAAATGTATTTGCGCGCTCCGTATAAATACCCAAAATCCCGTCGTGCAGTAGATGTTCTAGCTCAAAATTGTCATGATTCTACATGTGGATTTACCTATTGATCCTCGACAAAGCATGCCGCGCGTGCCGTAGGAAACGCAAAAAAGCTCCAACTATTTTCCAAGAATATCTGCGAATGAGATCATGATACGGGTAAGGTTTCATCCAATCAAGCAGGCGACTCGGCGTGATCTATTACCCACTTCACTCTGTGATAATTACGTCCTAAAACTTAGGATGTGATATCAAGCAGACATAATGTAAGCCACAAGGAGACGAAGTGGATACTTTAATTCACGGATTACTGGGAAATCCATGACAAAAATGAAGAGGAACCCCCATGTAGATCATGACGATTCCATGACAATTCTGCTAGAACATCTACTCCCGTCGTGACAAAATCCTAGTGTGACAAAGTTCTGTTGAGATGGGCCACTTTTAAACAAATTAGACATGTACTGTGGTTCGTACTTCGTAGATTCTTAGATTGAAATAGATATTCTCAAAATATAGGTATTATAAATCAGTGAAGGCATAGGTCTGTATCCCACTTTTGCCTGACCTAATTTGATTGTACTTGGACACAACAAAATAAGAAAATATAGGTACTATGATCTAATCATGGATGTAGTTTCGAAGTTAAATGAAGTACGCAACCAGACGCAAGGATTGTTTACATGTTTACATAAGGATGTACTATTGGGTGTCTCAATTTTTTGGTGTGGTATTCGTGTTACGTGTTTTGTTGATCATGGCATAGATGCTAACGATAATAATAAAGATAAGTTATTGGCCTTTTTTAACCGGCCTTTTTTAACCGGCCCTATGGACAAAAATCGAATCATTTTTGAACCATTTCAACCGGCGCCTTGGACAAAAATTTTTTGGCCAGATCAAGGATGTTTTACTCTGAAATGACCACTAAAACCCCATTATACTAAATAAATTGCATCAAAAGACCCAAATCCCGGTCTGATATTATGATTTAGGTCATTATCGTGTTATGTAATGACGTTCCAGTGAATTAAACACTACATAACTCATAAGCCAAGTCATAAAAGTTTCTTTTCTCCCCACTTTAACCGGCCTTTGTTAACCGGTCCTCTGAACAAAAAATCTCAAAGTCATTTTGTCCTTAAGGGCCGGTTGAATAAAGGTCAATAAAGTATGTAGGTACGTAGGTACTTTTATCATTGTGAATTTTGCATTCCACTTTGATTTTTCCTACTAACAGTAGAGATATGGTTGATCATATTGCCTAATTTCTCTACTGTGATAGATGAAATGAATCAAACACATGACATCATGATGTCACCCGTTCCGAGTTCCCACAGGTATTATGATTTTTAATCAAATCAAAATCATTGTGACGTATGTTTATTTATTGATATTCCCAAGGCGATCGCTAATTTCACTTCCTTCCCATTGATTTGTTCTGTGTGGCCCATGTTGACTACAACTTCTGTTTGATCATTGACCGAATATGAATAACATGTCTATATTTCATGCTTTCATGGTTATGTAGATCGTCTAGGATATCAGAGAATTGTCTATCTTCTCTCTACCGCCTCTGAGCTCTGCTAAGTCCCTTCTGGGCTTCTGCTTAATTTTTTCGCTTTTGGTTTTCCAACATTAAAACTTTTAAAGATTGAAATCCGTTGGATTTTAAAATTTTACACCAAAAGTTAGAAAGTTGGCAAGCTGACCGAAGCATTTGCAAATAAAATTCAAAAGTGATTGGTCATGCTTGATGCAACGTTCTAATTGTTGAATAAAAGGCCATGCAAATGATGGTCATTTCGCTCGTTCTGCCCCTTTACGTCACAAACAACTATCACGTACTCCGTCTCACACATCTTCTTACAAATGTTGAAGTGTCTAACGTAATTGTAGATATTTCACATGCTTCTTGAAATGATTTATTTTGCTGCATCGATTCTTAATTCAGTTTGTTCCTTTGATATATGCAATGTTTTTTGTTTAGTCACCATAAAGGTTTAAATTGGATAACATGGTGTCACAGGGTATGGCATCGATTTCAATTTAATGTATTACTTATTTAGAGCTTTGTCTGCCAGTGCTTGGGCATACGAGAATCAGTAATTTATCTACATATCGCAGTCAAACTAGAGAAGTGCTGTCCTCATCACACATACCTTTAGTTAGAAAGTAGCTACGTAGGGGCACATATCATGCTCATAGATTTATGAAGTTTTCATACTCGAATGAATGAAACTATAGCAGTAGTTAATATGTATAGTTAATGAAACTTTAGTAAATAAGTACATACATAGTAACTGAGGTGTCGCCACCTCTGAGATCGGTGTCTGAAATTTCCACGAAACCACAATTTGTACGCGTGTGATACTGATTTAACAGTATATTCACCTACGTACATGGCGCCGCGCGATCGGAAATTTCAGAAGAATTCTCATTTCTCGAGGTGGCGACACCTGCCTAATGTTAAATCAAACTCTAGAATCAAAGCCCTCACTTTCGCCTGATATCATGATTTGAAGGGAATTAACCTCAACTTAAATTTGAGCTGAGAAGCTATCAAGTACCCAAGAACCAGTTTTCTGTTCCGTTGCTAAAGAAAAGAGAAAAAGCAGTAGCTAGACAGACATGTCACATATCCGAATTATTCAGGTTTTAAAATTTAAAATTAATTTGGACTTCTGGCCAGGGTTTCTGGCCAGCAACACTTGAGTAAGACTAAGTATTTGGTTTGGCCATATTATATTTATTGAATATCATGAAATCAGAAATAGTCCCTTGGACTGTCAAGTTTTACATCTACAATTTTAACGTTGTAATGTTACAACCTATAGAGCTATAGGGGAATTGAAAAGATATTTTTACTGTCCATATAGATTATCGGACATGGACAGACATTCATTCAGTCTGTACAATTTGTTTTCAGATTTTAGTCTACTCGCTCACATTTGTGCTCTTGGGCGCAACTTTGGATTCACTGAACGATATTCCACTGGACGATACACCAGGTAAATATTAAGAGTATAATATTCTTATTCACTCATGCTCGCTCTAGTAAAAATTGCTTACTTCCATTTAGAATCATAAAAAGGTCTTTGAATACGGAGGTTTCTTGTTTAAATGTAAATTGACTTTGAAAGTCAGACAGAATCACTTAACCTGCAAAGGCAATGCGTTCTAACATCTCACTTTCACACTACCAACCAGTAGAAGAGATAGACTGCCCTGAGGGGCAGGTGTACAAGGATTGCGGGAGTAGATGTGATAAGACGTGTGACCACCCTAACCCTGCCTGTACTGAGGAGTGTGTGGCAAGGTGCGAATGTCCAAATGAAGCACCCATCTTACACATGGGAAGATGTATCCCCTTCAGTCAGTGCCCAGGTTAGTCATTTACACACTAACATCCATTTAAATTCAATTTAACACATTTCTCCATTAGTAGTCCTTATTGAGACTGGGTCATGGGTGAAGTAACATTTCTGTAAATGATATCTCGATTTCATGCTGAGAAATGAAACATTTTGGAACCACGGAATCAATTTGTGCAGAAGCATTGCTCAAGTTAGTAATCTACCCACCAACATCCATTTCAATAACGCAGTCCTACTGTCATTTATAGTCCTTCATACTGGGTAAACCAACATTGATTAATTAATTTCATGTTTACATGTTTGAATGGGTTTAAATGTAAATTAACAGGTTTGAAAGTCAGACTTTCACTAAAACTGTAAAGGCGATGCGTTCTAGAACGTCTCACTTTCACATTACCAACTATTATTAGAGGAGAGGGACTGCCCTGCGGGACAAGTGCACAAGGATTGCGGGAGTAGATGTGATAAGACGTGTGACGACCCTAACCCTATCTGTACTGAGGAGTGTGTGGCAAGGTGCGAATGTCCAAATGAGGCACCCATCTTACACCACGAAAGATGTATCCCCTTCAGTCGGTGCTCAGGTTAGTCATTTACACACAGACATCCATTTAGATTCAATCACACATTCATTACTCCATTAATAGTCCTTATTGAAACTGGGTGAAGTAACATTTCTGTAAATGATATCTTTATTTCATGCTGAAAAATCAAACATTTTGGAACCACGGAATCTATATAAGGGGCCATCCATAAAGGACGTCCGCAATGAGGGAGGAGGGGGGAGTCTGGCCAATGCGGACGTTTGCGGACGTAGGGGGGAGGGGGGTGTTTGGCCAAATGCGGACGTCCGCAATTCATGGAAATTTTGGGCGATTTGACGGCTATTTCACTAGAAAATCATGAAATTTTTGGGCCAAAAATGATGACTCAAAAGATTTTGAAGAAAAATGCGGACGTCCGGGGGGAGGGAGGGGTTTCTGGATTGCGGACGTTTGCGGACAAGGGGGGAGGGAGGGGTCTGAAATGGCAGAAATTTTGAGGACGTCCTTTATGGATGGCCCCTAATATCTTTTTTCCAGAGTGTCATGGTGGTCAAATTTTCAATGACTGTGGGAGCAAATGTACCAAAACATGCAGTAATCCCGAACCAACATGCACGAAGGAATGTGTTCCCAAGTGCCAGTGTCCTACGCACCTTCCAATTCTACATGATGGAGTTTGTATTGCTTTCTCTGACTGCCCCATGGAACCAGGTTTATCAAACTGAAAATAAATATCTAAACAATCTATTACCATACAGTAATTTAGAGTTTATTGATTTATGTCAGTCTGACTTTTTGGTCCCTTTGTGGATTTTTTCTGTCACTTTGAGGGCACTATGAAATTAGAAATGATTGCTCACATCTCCATGGTATCACGTGCAAGGGTGGTGTTCTGGATGAAATCGTTGTCTGTTGAGGTGTGGAAATTCAATCCCAGTTCTACTATAAGCTATTGCTAGTAAAAGTACTTAAGTATAAAGTTCCTTCATACTTTCACAGTTTCATATGAGCATATTATGGGCAAATAAGCAGATAGATAACTTTCAAATACTTAATTATTCATTATTCTCCCTAAAATCACCAGTTCCCGATTGCTATGGTGGACAAAAGTGGCATGAATGCGGCATGAACTGCACCAGAACATGCACGGACCCCAACCCTATGTGTAATAAGAGGTGTGATAGGAAATGTCAATGCCCCCAAGATGCTCCCTTCTGGGAAGAAGTTGATGGGCATTCACGCTGTGTGACTAAAAAACAGTGCTCTAAAATCAGAGGTAATCATGTTACAGTACCTTAATCTGAAACTATATTATAGAGTTGGTAATTGAAAAGTCACAGGTATATAAGTATAATGTATATATGTGTGCACTGTGCACTGTGCCAGTTCTTCTCAAGCCACTGTCTTCATTTCCTATGCTGCTGACAGTGGAAGGTCTTCACTTCATCGACACTGAAGTGATGTAATGTTTGTGATATAGCCCAAAATACACCTTCATAGGTAGATACTTGGATAAGACTTTAGATTTTATCCTTGTTTGAACAGGGGAGTGTTTCCACAACGGAGAAGTGAAGGAGATTGGGGATGTCTGGGAGAAGGATGTCTGCACAACTTGCCAATGTGTCGGACAAGACAACGCATTTGGTACTAATTATTATTTGGTAACACATAATAAAACTAACATGTAACGTGATAAAGCTACCTATCTTCACATTTTTGTAGCTCATTTGATCAGCATAATATTCATGACCCAGGAGAGAAACTGATGATAATTTTGTTGGCGATTGAAGAAACCCGTCTCTTCACCAGGTGTTGTTGAGAAGAAAGAGGAATGTAACATGATATACTGCGATATACCCATCTGTGAAACAGAGATTGTTTATCCGGAGGACCAGTGTTGTCCTGGCTGTGAGTCCTCTAAAGAGCTAAGTCCTCTAAAGCTCTAAAAAGCTTAATCTCTACCTTCTTAAATTGATCAGTAATCACTAATCATATTAATAGCTAGCAGTCTTTCAAACTTTTCGAAATAAATAGGTAACTACTCTACTGCATCAGTAACTTTAAGTGCACTTTTTAATTTTTATAAAAAGTAACAACAAAATCTCAAACCATAGCTTTGAGGTTTTGGTGTTTCCATCTAACTTGTTGACTTTGAATATGGCCGTTAGGTGCTGAAGAATGCACGTTTGGTGGCAGGGAGTTCGAAGTCGGGGAGGAGTGGCAACCTGACTCCTGTACCACCTGCAGATGCTTTGCTTCTCCTGACAGCAGTAAGCTCTTGAAATAGATAATAGCAGAAAATTGTGTTGCGAATTCTATTAGCCTATTAAAGTAGCTTTTCAGGAATGAAGGAATGATAGGGCCAAAGTGGAACAAAAGTTCAAACGGTTATTCATCTGATGAGGAAATAGCCCAGTATATGTTCATTTAATTGGATATTTCATTTTCATGAAACCACGATAAAAATTATGCCCCTCAGAACTGGGCAAGACTCAAGAATGCAAGAAGAAAGTGTGTGTCGAACCAGTCTGCAACGCTGGAGTTGAGGTGGTCTTCCCAAAGAATTCCTGCTGTCCTCAATGTAAGAAATCTTACATCTTACATCTTACATGACATTTTTTTATGAACTCTCTCAAGAAATGTCTGACAAATTGATAAGCTCTCTCTTAATACCTTCCTCTTCTGTCTTTAGGTGGTGATGAGTGTACGCACGAAGGCGAGGTCTATGAAATCGGGGATTCCTGGCAAATTGGCCCGTGTACCACATGTTCTTGTGGACCTGACAGGAAAGGTTCGTCCAGTGGCAACCATTATCATCTGACATCTACAGTTTATTCTTTTTTTGTTTGTTTGAAGACCCACGGTTGGGTACCCAATAAGGGCTTTGAAATAAATATAATCAGTACAACATTTATGTTTATATTCAATATTTATATTAGTCGAGTGGAGGCGGGGGCCTCAATAATATCTGAATCTTGTTTACTGCCTTGTACCCCTCTCGTACCATATTAGAAAACCAGGCAGCTATTGTAACGGCCAGTATGAGTGCATGCTACACTGGGGTGGATCTACAATGGGGTTTTGGAAGGGTTGCAACCCCTCCACTTTTTCTGCTGTGGGGTTGTAGTGGGGTTGTGGGGTTGTTGGTTTGAGAGTGGAGTTGTTGGGGTTGTAATATTTATTATGTTCTATGGACATGGAAAGTTCATTGACTTGACTATTCTTTGGCCAATTTTATCCCCAGTTAGCAAGTTGTCAGAATCAAACAGCTAAATTTTCAAAATTCAGTGCATTGATCATTTTGATATACTAAGTATGTTCCATGAATAATTTCACTCCCTATTTCTGGCAAACTGTTTAGATAGGAGCATTTTGGTGTGCACTACGTGAATCTACGGAAACCTTATCTCATTACCAGTAAACGGAGATTCTAGTGAAGTTAGCTAAGTCCGCCGCTGTATGTAATTTTGAAACTTAAATAAACACAGAGCCCAAAGAATATGGAGCTAAATGCGCATTGTGCTCGAACTATGTCCCTAGACCTGATTTGTCTGACAGGTTTCTGTTCACCAGACTTCAAGAAAATTGCTGAATCAGTGAATCAGGCTGAATGCAAAATAAGGAGTTGGAAACTGACATACAGCATTTTCTGAGGCACCTTCAAAACTATTGTTTTGACGGGAGTTTGAGAAGTTCAAAATCATTGCAAAATGGTGGTTCAACAGTCTGATGTCTATATTACACCATACATCATTGTGCATTTCATTCTAATCATTGACGCTCATTTCTTGTTATTGAGGTGTGAAATTATTTATGGAACAGACCAAGTATTATTATAATTATTATTATCATAGGTATTTCATGGAATATTATAGGTATTTCATAGATTTCTGTGTTTCCTTAATCCTCATAATAGTTCATATTCACGGTTACTAAAAGGCTAAACTACCAGGTTTCTATGAAGAATGTGAAGGAGATGCTTGCAAAATGACTCTATTTTCTGAAAATTTTCTGGGGGGCTTCGCCCCCCCTTACCCCCTACCAGGGGCTCCGCCCCTGAACCCCGCTGGGGGTTGCGCCCCCAGACCCCTGCCACAGCTCACTCGGCGGCGCTGCGCGCCACCTCGGTCGCCAACAACCCCCCCACTTTTCTCACCCTGGATCCACTCCTGATGCTACAATAGTTCTATACTTCAATATGACAAGCAGTGCTAACTACTCTAACTATTCGGCTCATCTAATTATATATCATAAGTAGGTATCATATTATGGCAACATGTGAGACAGACAGCCCTCACTGTGCCTTAGGTGGCAAGACACAGACGTGTGTCTCACTGAGATGCTCCTCAACCGACCCTGACTGCAACTCTGTCACCTTGCCGGGAGATTGCTGCCCAACGTGTCTCAAACCTTGCGAGTACTACGACGAAGAGACTCACTCTGTAATGACTAGAGACACTTGGTACAAGGATGAGTGTACAAAGTGCCAATGTGTTGAAAAAGAGGGTAATTATGAAGAGCATGAATGTCGTATTTTGAACTTTCTGAGAAGATTGTTCACTTTTTGTATCATAATCATTAAGTACAGTAATGAAACTCGGATTGCTTAGGTAACAGTCTGTTCTTGTCAGGCACCCTGACACCTAATTGCAATGGTTGTCTGATAATGCTTTATGCAGGTGGTATCAGGCTGTAGAACCTCCCTCCATTTCCTCAGGCTATGCAACTGAGGAGTGTGTTGCAGTACAATGCGAGGACCTCAGTAGCCAGTGTCTGACTACGGAGCAGATCCACGTTCCGGGCGAATGCTGCCCCGTCTGTCTGAAACCATGCCATGTGTTTGATGGGGAGGAAGTCACGCTACGGGAGCTGGGAGAACAGTTCTATAAGGAGAAGTGTACTTCCTGTCAATGTATTCAATCTGAAGATGGTAGGAATTAGGATTCTCATGCTCTCAATGATGTCTGTTTACGATCTGTAATATAATGTCCTAAGGATTAAGGAATTCAGATGCTGCCGATAAAGTCCATGTTCTTGAATTTAGATTTCTCTGCAGCTCATTCCTCATTACATCCATATTCCTGAATTTAGAAATTCATTGTTTGAGTGGAACATTTCACGACTTTGAAAGTTTGTCAACATAATGCCTCTTATCTTGATGCTACACCTACATAATATTTATAGGTATCACTTCTGCAGGGCAGATAACTGAAGTGTGTGCAGTGATGGACTGTGCTCAACCAAACTGTGCAGACGAGGACATCATCACGTCAGAGGATCAATGCTGCCCCACATGTAGGATTTAACATATACTACTATAGAATTTCCACATGCCCCAATATTGATTGCTCTGTTTAGATAGAGATTCTATTGAGGAATGTTGCCTTAAAACGTAGGTACACTTCATTGTTACATAAGAACTAACAAAGTAACATCAATATTTATTGCCACGTACGAAAATGATTCCTTGTGTTTGATTTCAGGTAAAAATGAGTGCACTTTTGGCGGTATTGTGCACGAAGGAGGCCAGAGTTGGAAAGAAGACTTGTGTACAACTTGCACCTGTGTTCGTACTAGAGAAGGTTATTAGTAGAAGGTCCTAAAATGATATTCATATAGCTGTAGTGGTATGTTTATTCTATCTTAGACTTTAAATCTATAATGGCCTTATTATCTAGGCTCTAAGCCTAAGGCTAAATCAGAGTATCAATTTCTCCCAACTGACGGACAAAGTTAAAATTATAATTTATTAATTGATAATCTGCCTGCACCTAATTTTTCAGGATTAACGAAGCAGTGCATAGCTGAGGCTTGTGAGGATACGTCCGAATGTAAAAATGCGTTTGTAAAGCCAGATAGTTGCTGTACCAACTACTGTGAGTAAAATTAGGCAGCTATCCAAACCATTTCTAATTTTCTAACTTCTAACCAATAAAGATAGTAGCTTTTAACATCCAGAAGGGCTTCATCCTGAAGTGAGCATAGGCAATAGATAATTGATTAAATAATTTAAACGTAAAATTAACTTTTTCTCAAACCTGCTACACGACTCTAACATTTCTTCTTTTCTTGGCTGTATCCATGGCTGGAGTGAGCACTGTCTAATCCCTTCCCGGTTCAGGTCTTGCTCCTTGTTCTTATGTGGATCAGGAGAGTGGAGAGGAGATTACAGTGGAACCAGGAGACCGTTACTCCCCCGACCCGTGCACCTTCTGCACCTGCCGATGGAATCATGGTTAATAACTCCCATCAATAATAGCATAATGCAATAGTATCCGATTCTGAAAATTTTATCAAATTTCTAATCTAACATGAATGGGTGTCGGGTGATATTTAGTTTCTGCTAATTATTACCCTATCGGTTTCATCTTTTGACTTAAATGCCTCATGTGTCCGACCATTTGATAATAGAATACCGAAGGTTCATCTCCACTTCAGACGAAACGGAATACGTGTCAGAATGTGCGATAGTGGATTGCCCGGAGCTGGATCCAGAGTGCACCCCAGTCCAGGGGAAGAATGAGTGCTGTCCTAAATGTAAAGAAGGTATGAGCGATTTCACGAGGATAGATTAGTAATCTAGTAGATTACTCAGGTAGGTACATATCATACACTCCCAGGTTCATGAAGAAAGCCAGATTAATCTTGACACATTCTCACATATATCTCCCTATTTTTCTGATCAGCTACTAGTAATTAGCTCTAATAAGCCCTCGGATATCAAGTTTTAGCAGTGTCCCTCACTCCCAGATGGTTGCAGTTTGCAATCCAGCATTGAGAATGGTCGTGCAATCAGCAAACAGGGAAGTGGCAACAACCTAAGATACACATTCGAGTGTGATGCTGGGTTCTGGTTTGCAAAGAATTCCATAGACACTGCTTACTGCGATAAAGAGGGAAACCCTGTGTATCCCACCTGTGAAAGAGGTAAAATTTATATTTTCCGCCAAAAATAATGAAAAATAAGAATATGAGGAGGGTAATTTTCTGACAATCTCTTTTGGTTACAAGACTTCTGATTTCCTGGTCACTTCACTGATACTTAGGGTGTTCCATAATGATTTGCACTTGGAGCATAGATCAAACCTGAAACAGTAAACTAAAAAAGAATGGATGAGCGATAATTTTCAGACAATTTTACGTTAGAAACAGTCATTCATCATGATTTTAGCATAGAATCAACTACTGATTGAAGTATCTTTTGAAGCTCTTAGAACCTTGCTGAGCGGCAAAAATACGGCAGTGGTTCATATTACAAGTTGTGATAGTCGATTTTTAGTTTCGTTATTCTGGCAGGCATTTATTGCTTACATGCAAATCATTATGGAACGCACTAATATTTACTTATACACATGGAATTTTCAATGTCGCAGTGACCATTCAAACGGAGTTGGTAAAATCAAGATATGGACAAGGAGCATTCAGGGTCAATGTACTATACAACAGAGGCCAAGCTCAAAGTGATTGGGGGTTGCTATGTGACGATGGGTTTGGAGATATGGCAGCAAAGTGGATATGCCAACAGAATGATTACAAGGTTTATAGAAATTAATTGCATATTCCGGTTAGTTGATTTACTTTTGCTGCTTTAGTAGTCAGTACTTAATGGCCACCATAAGCTTTTCATGATTGAATTGTGTTTTATTGTTCACTTTGGTTTGAACACCCACTTATTCTACAGTTTGGTCGAGCAACATCCCTGTCAGGTGAGAAAGGAGATTTCCTCCTCACACAGCTCTCTTGCCCCAACTCTGTAAAGGGCTCCTGCTTTGCTCAACAGTATGGGAACAGAACTCTACCATGTGATACAGATGAGATAGCTGGGGTCTTCTGCTTCAATGGTAAATCTATTTTTGCTAAATCATGATTTAATAGAACTATTTTAAGAATATTGATATGAGTTAAAATAGTTCAACATCACATTTTCAGCTGTCTTGAATTGGTCAAAATTACTTTTTCAGCTCCATTCGAATACATTACATCCAACTTCAAAGTAAAATCAAAAAGGACCAGGGTTGAAGCAACCTTGAACGTATCTGTAAGTTATTAGTTAAGTTAACTTCATTATCAAATTACCTAGGCAAATGGTTACTGTGATTTTCGATGGTTGGAATTTGGTACTTATTATCGAGATTAGGGAAGTCAAGAGGCTGGGTACATTTTTGATTTATCAATATCAGCCCTTGCAAATCTTAATGCATGCACTTTTTCTACTTTTCAGGCCTTCAAACATGGAAAATTGGTTAATCTTAAGAGTGGAACATTCAAGTTGGATTCTAGCAAGGTTTCCTTACTATCAGATACTTACAAGATGAAACCAACAAAAATTAAGGTCAGAAAAACTGAATTCTAAACCTTGGAGTGATTCACAAAAATGAACACATTCTTGCACCCATAAGAAATTGATGACATAACGTTTTAGTTCCATCTCTAAGTTTTACCTTCATTGTATGAATTGAAATCTTAAAGTGGTTAATGGTTTTTCAATTCAATTCGAATATTTGTTTTACAGTAATATATGTTTCACAGTAATATATTTTTTCAGATAAGTGGCAAGGGAGATGTTTCTTATATGAAGATGAGGGCTACCAAACCCAGCAATATGGTCTCATCTCAAAGAGGATGCTATTATGCTAAGATCTTGGGTCCTGGTTCAGAGTATGACCACAAAACAGAGTCATTCTGTCTATAAGCCAAAAGTATTGCTTTCATTTTCAGTTACCACAATGCCATTGTCACTAAGAGACAGTACCTAGAAAGGTTCTCAATGCTGTATGACAATGCATAAACTTATAGGCATTATCAAGAACTAGATAATGCCTGAGATAGAACAAGTCAAAATATATTGGACCTAGAAAAAGTTTGGCATGATTGAAATCCTTGAAGGCTTCTTAATATATCAGTAAATAATTACCTATCTTCAATCTTGACAATTATAAGCATGAGCTATGCTGTTCATGTGAATGTTTTATAGAAAATCAGAGTAGATTAGTAGTATTATGCATTATGGTCGATATTGATTTATGAATTATAATGATTGAATGATATTCATCATTATTCACATGTAGCCTCCTATTTTTTTAGCCTTCTATATTCTAGTCTTAAGACAAGACTTATATAGCTATTCATTTTCTTCAGTACAGTCAAGAAGCTTCTTCATATAAATTAGTGAAAATATATATTGTTGTAATTGTGCTGTAAAACTTATATTCAAATTCAAATACAATACATATTTGAATCAAAAAGAAAACTTTCAATAGGTACTGTATGATAATGCACATGCAATCAAGAATGTATTCTTCAAGACATCGATTTTCCAAATACTCAATTAAACTGTTTTATTGTAGAGGCACATCAACACATTTGATATAGCCAGAATTATCATGTATGAATCAAAAAATCTTGCAAGGATAAATTTTCTTGATAAAGCAGGTACCTATCCATGTTCAAATCATTAGTAATTAATCTTTCTTCGAGACATCAATCTGCAATCCATGCTTATCACATTCTAGTATTCTAGTAGATTGTCCTTGTCTTTGTTTGACATCCGTCTAAGGAAAAGAAATTTTAAGGAAAAGAAATTTATTTTTAATCATCAATTTGGAATACAATAAAAATAAGCTACACAAAAAATTCCTCACCTTGACCCTTTAAATAAATAACCCAAACATGCTTTGAGCGAGATACTTGATGCGGAAGTTTCAGTACCCGATTTCACACTTTATAGGGTCGATAGATTGACTGGCGAGGGTGGGGGTTCATGTTTATATGTCCATAATTCAGTGCAATCGCATGAAATTCCAATCAATGTACCTGATTGTACGTGTGTAATTTTGAAATTTGATTCAATAGATATTGCGATATTCGTTGTATATCGAGCTCCATCTTTAGGATTGAGTAAATGCCAATCAATGGTAGACCAATTATCTACAGCAATCAATAATTTAGGTCCAGATAAGGAGCACATCATTATGGGTGATTTCAATTTACCAGATGTATCGTGGGATTTGGGTGTTGTTAAATGTCCGATTGATACGAAAAATCAAAATTTCTTGATTCAACAGTTATTCCTTGATTTCTTCGCGAAACATGATCTTACGTGGCTAATCAGTGATAGCGTTAAAACTCGTGTGAGAAAGGTTTTAACGCAGATACAGTCGGCAACACTTGACAATGTTTTAACGTCAGATGTTAATATTTTTCAGGAAATTCAGACCACCCCACCTCTTGGAAAATCTGATCACGTGGGTATTATCAGTAAATGGAAGATCAGTAATGATGACGAATACGTTACAACAGCAAAGAAAAACTGGACGAAGATAGATAGTAGCGACTTGTTGAAGCTGGCTGAACCACTTAAATGGACAAGTGAGAATGCTTTGGCTGCAGATCTTTGGGACCTCATCCATAGCAACGCCAAACTGATATCAGAATCTGTACCAGTAGTCAAAACAAGCGTTAATCGCTCAGGTGTCCTGAAATCCTCATCAGCATGGGATAGACCTAGCTTGCTGAAAGCAAGGAAAAATAAAGAAAAGGCGTGGGCATCTTTTGAGAGCAGTCCTACGTCGTCGAATTTGAATATCGCCTTGAGCCAGCAAGGTATTTTCGAGAGGAAACAACAGCAAGCAATGATTCTGTACGAGAATAAGGCTGCAGCGAAAATAAAAACCAACCCAAAGGCTTTTTATAGCTACATGAACTCGAAACGGAAAATATGTGCTGCTATATCCTGTCTCAGTACGGCATATGGAGAAATCATCAATTCTGCTAAGGGGATAGCCAATGAGCTCGGTGCCTTCTTCGAAAGCACTTTCGTCAAAGAGGATACTGAAACCCCCTTCCGACCCTTGAGCACCGTAACAGCAACCATGGTACCATTCAGGATATAACATTTGATACAGAAGAAGTTAGAAGTCTTCTCAAGAACTTGAATATTTGGAAATCTATGGGACCTGATGAAATCCATCCCAAGCTTTTAAAATCCCTTTCAGAGAACGACAAGTTTGTGTGTGCTGTGACATCTCTCTTCGAGTTGAGCTACGACAATGGGAATCTCCCTGAAATGTGGAAGCAAGCTAACATAACAGCATTACATAAAAAGGGTGACAAGTCCAAAGCGAGCAACTACAGACCAATCAGTTTGACATGTGTTCTTGCCAAGATATTTGAGAAGATCATAAGGAATCATATCCTTGGCCATGTGGCACCAATGATAGTGACGGAGCAACACGGATTCTTACCGAAGAAGTCATGTGTATCAAATCTTCTCGAGTGTATTGATGAGATCACTGATTTGATATCAAAGGATGGATCTGCCGATGTACTGTATCTCGACTTTCAAAAGGCGTTTGATTCAGTACCTCATAAGCGATTGCTCAGTAAGCTTGAGGCCTATGGGGTAACTGGTAAGACTCTTGAAATTGTCAAAGACTTCCTTTCCGGGAGAACTTTTCGTGTGAGGGTTGGCTCCACATGCTCAGATTGGTTTAAAGTATTATCAGGCGTCCCTCAAGGAACAGTTTTAGGACCTCTCCTCTTTCTCATTTTCATCAACGATTTGCCAGAAGGATTAAATAGCTTTGTCTCTCTTTTTGCGGATGATCTCAAGTTGGTGACAAGTACTTGTGCTAATGAAATGGCACAGGCTGACATCGATAGACTGAATAACTGGGAGAAGAAATGGCTGCTATCATTTAATATCAATGATGGAAAATGTAAAGTACTTCATATTGGGCCGAAGAATCCTCGCCACACTTACACAATGAATGGGGAAAGCCTTCCCCAGGTGGAGTCTGAAAAGGACTTGGGACTTTACACTGATGAAGTTCTTAGCTGGAGCATTCACATCGAAAAAAGTGTGAACAAAGCGAAATCTGTCATCGGCTGGGTGAAAAGGAGCCTCATCTGTCGTAACAAATTCGTTATGATAAATGTCTACAAAAGTCTAGTAAGACCTCACATTGAATATGCAGTACAAGCTTGGAATCTACCTGCTGTTCATGGTAACTGGAGGCAGATATTGCTACTAGAAGATGTCCAAAGATCCTTTACTAGGCTGATTGACGGAATTGGAATCCTTCCTTACCACACTAGGTTAAAGAAACTCCAGTTAACCACCCTGCTAGAGCGCAGGATGAGAGGTGATCTGATTGAAACCTTCAAAATCACTACTGGTAAAGTGGACTATGGGAAAGGTTTGTTCAGACTCTCTCGTAGTGGGAAGAACATACTGAAAGATAAACGAGGGGATAGAATTATCAGTAACAGAGTGGCCAACTACTGGAATAAGATACCTGGCTGGGTGAAAGAATGTGACACAGTAGAAACCTTCAAAGCCCGCCTAGAGAGCTACAAGCAGGATATAATCGAGAGTGGCGCATCATCTCAGGGGCACTTCTGGGATCTTAGCGAAATTCTCTTGTCTAAAATCAATAATTGTGATCACGAGGCATACGAAATTTTCATGTTAACAAATCCCAAAATAGCCAAATATAAGGGGGTGAATGTCACATGATTCTATGTCCTATTTACCTATTTTCAATCAGAAGCAAAAAATTCGAATGAGTGAAAATTACGTGATTCAATTCGTTAAAAATCAGAATAAGTAATTGTGTGCCTAATGCACGATAGTTTTTGATTTTATCATTGTGCGAAACGTAATAGGGTAGAGGGAAGAAGGGTTTTAATGATATACCAGAGTTGGCCATGAGGCCAAAATTTTATTATTATTATATTATATTAAACAGTACAGTACTTTATTTTTGGCGCTTTTTGCATGTCGACCCAATAGAAAATAATATACCTAACATGTCTTTTTTAAACCTAACATGTCTTGCTGAAAAACATAGAAGGAAATTAAATTGTGATATTGGTAATCATGTTCATTGAAACATGATCTGAGAATAATTTTGTAATTTGTTTGTTTGCAAACCCACAGTGGAGTTGGCAATGTGCCAAAATAGTAATGATAATATAAATCTACAATTACATAAGTAAACATACATTGCTCCAAGCAATAATGACAATCAATGAGCTGATCACCCTAGTGAAAAATGAAATAATTGATTAGTGGAGGCTAATGAAAAATATTTCCCACGAGATCAGACAAAAACGTTGAATTTGTTAGGAACAACAAGCTAAATCTTTATATTGAGGTAGAGTACTTTCGTAACACTGACATCATCAGTACCTATAAAGAATTTTCAAGATTAGAAAGGGTCCCAAGAAAAGTGTAAAAACATCGTAAAACATGTGCTAAATGTGGGTAAGGAAATGAAAGATCATGAATTATGAAAAGACTCATTCTAGAAGTGGAGGCTTGTTAAAAATAAGTTTTGATCAAATAATAAGTGATCACATATTGACTAATCATTTTCTTGAACGTTGAAAATTGCTAATCAAACTGGAAAAAGTAACCCTGGCAAAATTACAAACAATAAGAAAATTTAATTATTTTTTTTTTCCCCCCCATTGGCATTTTTGTATACAAAAAAGGCAAATGAAGGTTTAAAAGTTTTGGGAAGGAGAAAGGGGTATTTTATATCAGGGCGAGGCTTCAATCAATTAATTTTTGAAAGTGCCCGGGTTGCCCTTTTTTAATATCAGTCCAAAAAGTCCCCCCTCGGGCCCCCCCATCCCTCCCCTTCTCAAACCAAAACGTTTAAATCTGGCTTTGGTTTAAAAATTTTCCATTTACCCGGCCCCCCCAAAAATTTTAGTCACAAAGTTTTATCGACCAAATCTAACCCAAAGATTAAAAAAAATAGAAAAAGAAAAATTATGGTTTTAAAACCCTACGCTTTTTTATTTGAAATTTTAAACAAAAAAATGATTTTTTTTAAAAAAAATTTTTACCAGAAATGTGAAAAAGGTTCCAAAATTTTACTTTTCTTAAAAGATGGAAAATTGAATAAAATTTTTAAAAAAATATAGATGATAAAAAATTTTGTTTTTCACAACAGGTTCCCCAAAAACCTTCACAAAAAACACTCATTTAAAAGCAATGTTTCATGGTCATAACAAACAACAAAAGACTTCAATTTAATTTAAACCCCCCATCGGGTGGTTTCTTAAAAAATTAAAATAAAATGGGAAAGTTTGAAAAATTTAAAATACATCTTTATATTAACCAAACAAAACTTTTAAAAAAAAAGGAAATTAAATAAAAACATAATAGCGTTTTAAATTTGAAATATAAAAATTAAAAAATTTTAAAAATTGGGTTGAGGTAACTGAACAAAAAAAAAGAAAAAAATGAAAAAAGACAAGGTTTAAAACAGAATCTTTCCTGTTTTAAAATAAGTGTTGATTCCTTTTTGCAACAAATGGTTTCTAAAAAAAAATTTTAAAATTTTTCTTTTAATATTTTTACAAATTAAAAATTTTTTCACTTTGGGTTTAATGGGTAAGGGCCCCCAGACTTTATTTATTAGAGGTCGGTTTAAAAAAACCCCATAAGCCAATTTTAAAATTTTCATTTTTTTTAGCTTATCTTCAGTTTTCGATAAAAAAATGATCCTACAGTTTATTCGCATAGGTGGCGCGGGGCCACCCTAGAAACACCATGGATTCAGGGAGATGAGGGGGTGCTTTTCCGCCCCGCCGCCCTTTTTGAAGGTGTACTAAAATTAAGACAAGGGCACATAAAATAATTTTGTTTTAAGTTAATTCCAGGGGATCACTTGTCAATTAAATTTTTTATTATTTGTCTTAAAATATTTCACAACCCATATCCGCCTGTGAACACGATTTAAATTTTTTCAAAAGTTTTAATTTATGATAAGAATGAAAAACCCAAAAATAGAGTCAACTTCTTTCAAATTTAAATGGATCAGACCAGAGAAATGGCTGAATTAACCAACATACATCACAAAAAAAACTAAAATCAGGGGACTAAAAAACAAATTAAAAGATAAACCACAAAAAAAGATTGAAGTGAAAATTTTCCCATCGGGCAGAAACTTAAAATTTATGTTAAAACTTATTGATCAAATAATTTTTTTATACCATAGACGGAATCAGTCACGAAAGATGGGGCAATGGACACGATTATATCCGAAATCAGACTCTTTAGAAAATCAGACTATAGTTTGGGGGCAAGGAAAAACATTTTTACGGAGTGACACTCAACAAGTTAGTGCTGTCTGAACATCCCACCTTTTAAACCAAAAATTGAGAGGAGCACTGATACTCTGAACATAAATTAAAAAAGGAAAAAAGGGTTTGGTGACTTTAATTCCCCCAAAAAATTTAGTCAAAAAAGGACTTCATTCAAAACTGAGTGAAAGGTATTTCGAAATCATACTCAAGTCAGAAATTTCAGGCTGATTTTTCATCTATTATAGGAATTACTCACGATC
The DNA here is from genome assembly GCA_011033025.1 of Beroe forskalii. Lineage (NCBI taxonomy): Eukaryota > Metazoa > Ctenophora > Nuda > Beroida > Beroidae > Beroe > Beroe forskalii. The sequence continues at coordinate 799,980 of WFMF01000017.1, read as the reverse complement.
TTTTGATTTCAGTTGTTGTACAGTGGATTCGAAGCCGATTTGACCAAGTGTACTTGATGCCATACCGGTAGTTCCTTTCCTGTAAACAAAGAAAGTTACAGTCAGTGAGGTTATAGCGGTAGAGTGAGTGAGGTATAGCGGAAGAGTAAATAAACAGAATCCTTGTGTCGTGCCACACGCAGTGTTGCAAGTGCAAATGAACTCAAC